>JALBCR010003618.1:0-66549 GCA_030710515.1 Abscondita cerata | reverse complement strand
TTGCCCACGCTCTCAGGGTACAAGAGTGATACGTTTCATCCGAATGTGAACCAACCAACATTTGGAAATTCGCCGACCTCACACCCAAAGATTATATCATTAAAGCGAAGAGTGTAGAGACTGCCAAATAGACAGCTCTGGTCATGGTAGCTCTTAGAGAAACCTGAGAGCCGCATGGACATGTATGTTGGAGGCAGATTTCACAACCCAGACGGAAAGCGATTGCGGTTCGAAATACATCGTCGGTCATCATTGTAGCCAATGGAGTTGAAAGGACGCACCAGAAAGCTCCCAGAATGGATGCTGCAGTTGACAGACGGGCGTAGTCTTCATCCCAATTGAAAGATTGTAGAAGAAACCGCTTAGGCTGAGTTATTAATTTTCGAGGCGACTTGAGCTCAGATTGAGGAATAGAGGGTGTTCTGATGTTGTATTGTAATTAACAAAACATATTTGTATCGAACTTAAACTTTATTCGTATAGGTCGACTGATGGATTGTTGACTTTGTTGGTTGACAACGTCATTTGAACTTTCTGATTCTGCCACTTTGTAAAGAATGTTAGGTTTCTCACATTTTCTATTTCGAAGCAGTTCAAAGACCACATATGAAAATAAAAGAAAGTCTTCCCAGGAAGCATGTAGAGTTCGTGTTGATCACCCACGATAATGCTGGACACCGCAGCCGTCACGGTAGCGTGTGCGCATTTAGGAGCATGTTTCATCACCTTGAAGAGCTTTTCAGGGACGCAATGAATTTTTCAAAATCATTGTCCGATCTGAGGGAAGCGGAATTGCTGGCAATCCATCCAATTCTGCGTAGGATTGCGCAGATCACTATCGACACCCGTTCCGATCACCGAAAGGTTTTGGAACAATTTCTTTGATTTTCTCGATGAGTGTGGCCGGAACCACAGGCCGCATGCCGGAACTTAGGCAAAGTCTTGGGTATCGTTGCTTGCGATCGATTTTCAGATACAACCGTTCGCAGCTATTACGTTGTCCAAAATCCACCTTCTGTCATCTTGGAGATGGCGCGGCGGTATTAAATGTTTGACAGTTATCTTTGGAATCGTAACTAACAGGAAGTTGATGACAGAAAGCTGTTGTGTAATAATGATTTTTTTATTAGTTAATAATTATAGAAACAAAGAAGGTTTAAAGTAATATGTACATGAAAATCGATTATGTAGTATATGGATGTTTTAGTTAGTTACTGTTGTTTATATATTTTTTAAAAACTTCAACCAATGAAATATACATTTATAGTTTCACAATTTGATTATACAAGAAATTGGGTAACAAAAAAGCACGAATCTTCTGGAATGTTGCACAGAGATTAAAGAACAGAAACAGAGGTTTATTCCAGATGGTTTGGGCTGTTACCGTTTGTGCACGCTGATGTTGTTTTGTTCACACTTGCTGATAGATAGTTGCTGAAAATTCGCTGGGTTCCAGTCCGCCATGCCAACAGCTGCACCGACTTCGGAACTCTCCGCAGAATCATATGCGAAGGTGCTCGGAAACTTCACGTTTTTATGTTTAGCTAGACGAATTTAATACGATAAGATACTTGAAGCAGCATATGGCATACCTATAGATATACTATGAAGTTTTAATATAAACAAAGTAGATTGAGAGAATAGAACCTTTTTAATTCATGAAAATCTTAGGTCACAAAATTGATGTGACACTTTAATTTTTATTTTATTCTGCTTTGTCGATAGTTGTGTCGATAGAAATGTTTGCTCATTTTAAATTTTGTAACTTTTTTGTTTTCAAGAAGTAAATTAAAACTGCTTTTTGGTCATCTTTAAGGGGTTGTTCATAGCATTTCATACATTATTTTTCGACCAAGAATCATCACAACATTTTTCGCACTTACACCCTGTATATCGTGCAAGTTGGCTTTGGTAGCACTAATATATCTTATTTAGTTAAACTTCATATTCCACGCTTCCACTTTTCATATTTATTTTTCTGTCTTTTCTGTTTTTAACACTAATACATGGGTATTTTCCTTGTTCCTTTTCGTTTCATCCATAATCATGTGCTTTGTTCGTTCATTTTTTCATTCTCTACTATTTTAGTATTTTGGCTGCGCCAGTGGTTCTATTTTTTCGCGTTTTTACTCCAATGCCGTTCAGCCCCATTCACCATAATTTTATTGTATACAACTAGTAGAAAGGGCTGACACCTTCGAGATGGTAGCAACATGTAAGTAAATACATATGGTATTCAAGAGTGATATGAGGCAAAAGCAAAAAGACGCAGTTGTCGCGACGGACAACATTGGTTTGAGTCATGAAGCACAAAAAAATTTAATTGTAAGGTAATAATGCCTCCAAAACCCGTTTTGGACATGACGTGGTAGGGATGGACATGAATGGTGCGTCGTACAGCCCAATTTCTAATCAGCTCTTCTTTGTGCAGGTGACGAGACCCATTTTTAGAAAAATCAAGGTTCTTTTTATGTCCGTGAGAATAAAGTGCTCATGATGGTTGGTTATTGTTTTATTCCAAACGAATTACATGAACAAGAACACATTACTTAGGTTAAGTTACTACATTCACATGTATGAGCTAATATTGTAATAGAATACAACAAATTCATAACAGTTCTCCTCTATCGAATCGTTTCGCCACGCGGTTTTTGTTGAAATTATAAATCTAACCGTTGAACTGACATCTTTAATTTCTGGGATCTTCTTAACTGGTACTGACCTCTTCATTAGACAACTTGTCGCTGCACTTGCTCTATCGTTACGAATACCGGATTTACTCGTACTGTTATCTGGTTCGATTGGATTATTCTGGTTCGGCGTAACCATTTGTTCTGTTGCTGGTTCGTTACAGGTGGTAATTGATATGTTACCCTTTTTTTCGCATGTTCGCACTTTGGTCGTGTTGGCGAATGTTCTACTTCTCGGCATTTTCTGAGGTTTTAACCGGTCGATGTGGCGTTTCAATATGTAGCTGAATCGTTTAATTTCATAATGGATATTACCCAATTTACGTATTACTGTGCCTATAGACCATTTATTCCGACCAATGTACTTCTGATAGTATACGTTCGTGAATATTCGTGTAACTTTGGGACTTGATGGTGCTGGTTTTAGCATATGTAACCTCGTTTTTAATGTTCTATTAAAATGAAGTTCGGCAGGGTTTTACCGTTTGCCAGTGGTGTTGAACGATATCTGAATAAAACATTTATGATCTTCAATGGAACCATTCTGTATGAAAACCAACTCCGTGCGTGCTTGGGAACTGGTTCCTGCCCAAACCATAACAGATTAACCGCCAAATGGACGTCGCTCGTCAATACAAATTTGAGCGTATGGGTCTTCTCCATACTCGCCGACGTCCGTCCGACCCAGTGAGGCAAAAACGGGACTCGTCTGCAAACAGTACCTTGCTCCAGTCCTCATTATTCCACGCAGCGTGATTCCGCGCAAAAGTCAATCTTGCAAGACAAGCCAGCAGCACGAAGTCTTCTCCTTACGGTCCATTCACTAGCATTTACATTTCTAACTTCTTGGAGTTGATTTCGTAGCAAAACTGTTCTATTCCGCAAGCTAGCGGACACCAAAAACCGGTCATCTCTTTGGGTGGATAGAACTTTAGCTTCCTCGAAGTTGATGATGTGTTTTCCTTTTTCGTGTAGATGTTCTGCGATTGCTGATTTATCTATACAAACTCAAAGCAATGATGAAAACCGAAAATGGATCCATTGAAGATCATGTCCAAAATTTTTTATTCAGATATCGTTCAACACCACTGGCAAACGGTAAAACCCCTGCCGAACTTCATTTTAATAGAACATTAAAAACGAGGTTACATATGCTAAAACCAGCACCATCAAGTCCCAAAGTTACACGAATATTCCACAGACGTATACTATCAAGAAATTACATTGGTCGGAATAAATGGTCTATAGGCACAGTAATACGTAAATTGGGTAATATCCATTATGAAATTAAACTTGATTCCGGCTACATATTGAAACGCCACATCGACCAGTTAAAACACTCAGAAAATGCCGAGGAAGTAGAACATTCGCCAACACGACCAAAAGTGCGAACATGCGAAAAAAGGGTAACATATCAATTACCACCTGTAACAGAACCAGCAACAGAACAAATGGTTACGCCAGAACCAGATAATCCAATCG
The DNA here is from genome assembly GCA_030710515.1 of Abscondita cerata. NCBI lineage: Eukaryota > Metazoa > Arthropoda > Insecta > Coleoptera > Lampyridae > Abscondita > Abscondita cerata. The sequence goes on along the minus strand of JALBCR010003618.1, from coordinate 62,377 downwards.
AACCAGATAACAGTACAGTAAATCCAGTATTCGATAACGACATGGAAGCAAGTGCAACGACAAGTTGTCCTAATGAAGGAGTCCAGTACCAGTTAAGAAGATCCCAGAGGCAAAGATGTCCAGTTCAACGGTTAGATTTATAATTTCAACAAACCACTTATTGTAGAAACTGATTCATTAAGTAGGGGAGAACTGTTATGAATTTATTTGTATTCTCTCCATTACAATATTAGCTCACATACATGTGAATGTAGTAACTTAACCTAAGTAATGTGTTCTTGTTCATGTAATTCGTTTGGAATAAAATAATAACCAACCATCATGAACTTGCTATTCTCACGGACATAAAAAGAACCTTGATTTTTTCACAATAGGTCTCGTCTACCACAAAGAAGAGCTGATTAGAGAAATTGGGCACGGTACGACGCACCATTCATGTCCATCCCTACCACAATCATGTCCAAAACGGGTTTTTGGAGGCAAATTATTACCTTACAATTAAATTTTTGTGCTTCATGACTCAAACCAATGTTGTCCGTCATGACAACTCGCATCTTTTTACTTTTATTGTCATATCACTCTTGAATACCATATGTATTTACTTACATGTTGCTACCATCTCGGAAAGGTGTCAGCCCTTTCTACTAGTTGTATACAATAAAATTATGGTGAATGGGGCTGAACGGCATTGGAGTAAAAACGCAGAAAAATAGAACCACTGGCGCAGCCAAAATACTAAAATAGTATGAGGAGAATGAAAAAATGAAGACGAACAAAGCACATGATTATGGATGACGAAAAGGAACAAGGAAAATACCCATGTATTAGTGTTAAAACAAGAAAAGACAAGAAAAATAAATATGAAAAGTGGAAACGTGGAATACAAGAAGTTTAACTAAATAAGATATATTAGTGCTACCAAAAACCAACTGCACGATATACAGGGTGTAAATAAATAAGTGCGAAAAAATGTTGTGATGATTCTTGGTCGAAAAATAATGTATGAAATGCTATGAACAACCCCTTAAAGATGACCCAAAAAAAACAGTTTTTAATTTACTTCTTGAAAACAAAAAAGTTACAAAATTTAAAATGAGCAAACATTTCATCCTATCGACCACAACTATCGACAAAGCATAGAATAAAATAAAAATTAAAGTGTCACATCAATTTTGTGACCTAAGATTTTCATGAATTAAAAGGTTCTATTCTCTCAATCTACTTTGTTTATATTAAAACTTCATAGTATATCTATAGGTATGCCATATGCTGTAAGTATCTTATCGTATTAAATTCGTCTAGCTAAACTTATAAAAACGTGAAAGTTTCCAGTACCTTCAGCATACATGAATTCTGCGGAGAGTTCCGAAGTCGGTGCAGCTGTTGGCGCTGTAAGCGGACTGGAACCCAGCAGATTTTTCGAAAACCAACTATCTATCAACAAGTGTGAACAAAACAACATCAGCGTGCACAAACGGTAAACGGCCCAAACCGGCTGAATAAACCTCTGTTTCTGTTCTTTAATCTCTGTGCAACATTCAGAAGATTCGTGCTTTTTTTGTTACCCAATTTCTTGTATAATCAAATTATTGAAACTATAAATGTATATTTTAATTGGTTGAAGTTTTTAAAAAATATATAAACAACAGTAACTAACTAAAACACATCATATACTACATAATCGATTTTCATGTACATATTACTTTAAACCTTTGCTGTTTCTATAATTATTAACTAATAAAAAAATCATTATTACACAACAGCTTTCTGTCATCAACTTCCCTGTTAGTTACGATTCAAAGATGATAACTTGTCAAACATTTAATACCGCCGCGCCATCTCCAAGATGACAGAAGATTGGATTTTGGACAACGTAATAGCTGCGAACAGTTGTATCTGAAAATCTGATCGCAAGCAACGATACCAAGACTTTTGCCTAAGTTCCGGCATGCGGCCTGTGGTTCCGGCCACACTCGCTAGGAAAATCAAGAAATTGTTCCCAAACCTTTCGGTGATCCGGAACGGGTGTCGATAGTGATCTGCGCAATCCTACGCAGGAATTGGATGGATTGCCAGCAATTCCGCTTCCCTCAGATCGGACAATGATTTTGAAAAATTCATTGCGTCCCTGAAAAGCTCTTCAAAGGTGATGAAACATGCTCCTAAATGCGCACACGCTACCGTGACGGCTGCGGTGTCCAGCATTATCGATTGGGTGATCAACACGAACTCTACATCTTCCTGGGAAGACTTTCTTTTATTTTCATATGTGGTCTTACGAACTGCTTCGAAATAAGAAAATGTGAGAAACCTAACATTCTTTACAAAGTGGCAGAATCAGAAAGTTCAAATGACGTTGTCAACCAACAAAGTCAACAATCCATCAGTCGACCTATACGAATAAAGTTTAAGTTCGATACAAATATGTTTTGTTAATTACAATACAACATCAGAACACCCTCTATTCCTCAATCTGAAGCTCAAGTCGCCTCGAAAATTAACTAACTCAACTAAGCGGTTTCTTCTACAATCTTTCAATTGGGATGAAGACTACGCCCGTCTGTCAGCTGCAGCATCCATTCTGGAGACTTTCTGAATTGCGTCCTTTCAACTCCATTGGCTACAATGATGACCGACGATGTATTTCGAACCGCAATCGCTTTCCGTCTGGGTTGTGAAATCTGCCTCCAACATACATGTCCATGCGGCTCTCAGGTTTCTCCTAAGAGCTACCATGACCAGAGCTGTCTATTTAGCAGCGGAAGACAGTCTCTACACTCTTCGCTTAATGATATAATCTTTAGATTATTGAGGTCGGCGGAATTTCCAAATGTTGGTTGGTTGTTCACATTCGGATGGGAAACGGCCAGATGAAGTCACTCTTGTACCCTGAGAGCGTGGGCGATCTGTAGTCTGGGACGTCACCGTATGTGATACGTTCGGTGATTTAAACCTCAGGAGATCAGCCACTAACCCTGGTTACGTAGTCGCCTGTCCAAAGTAAGAAACATGCCACCTACGCGTACCTTGAAAATCAATTCCTGGTGACAAGTCTTGCGTTCGAAACAAGTTATTTTTCGTCAAAGAATCGCCACTTACAATTTTTCGCACTTATTTATTTACACCTTGTATAATCTAACAGTATACAGACACAAAGAAAACGTAAGAGTAAAAAGAGCAAAAATATTTAGTCGAAGCAAAACTGAAAAAACCAACCTTACATTTACAAGAACTGGAGAAATTAACAAAAAAAAAACAAGAAACAATAAAAAAAAGAATTAAGTATGAACAAATGATAAACCGGTTAATACAAACGGAACAATAAACTTAGAGCAATTAACAGTGGAAGAAAAATGGCGACGGTTTAAAGAAGGAGCCTAAAACGATGTGGAGTGAACATCCAAACTACCAACCAACAGTAACGAATTCGGTGGTGGAACCAAGATATAAAAACAGATAAAACTAAAAATAAACAAAAGGTTGAATAGTTGGCAAATAAATCAATAGAGAAATATTACATATATAAAAACAAAGAACATAACAAGATAACAAACAAAATCAAAAACAATTTAAAAACATTAAGAAAAGGAAAACAACACGAGTCACAAAAATTAAAACACAAAAGGGGGAACTGTAAATTAAAAATGACAAGTGGAAACAGCACTTTGAATAATTCTTATACATAACAAAGGAGACGTAACGTTCACAGAAGAAAATGAAGATTTGAATAAAAGAGAAGATAATCAAGAACAAATTACCGAAAAAATACTTGAAATAGTTGTAAAATTAAGAATGGGAAGTCACCAAGACACAACAGAATAACAGCTGAAATGATTAAGAAAATTAAATGGAGAGGAGGAAAAGAAATTACTATTCCAGATCTACAATAAACCATAGAATGGGAAATAGGACAAAGACAAATAGTACCAATTCACAAAAAAAGATGCCAAACTGTGGATGTGACTAAAGTTCCAGTTCATAACAATTCGCTTTCACATCCCTCCCTAATTAGGCATCTGCATGTGACGGCATGTCTTGAAGGTCATTTAGATTGGTGTACCAACAAACAGCTGTCATTATAGACAAACCAATGGGTTATCATTAGCAACACAGATTATCGTCGTTTATCGTTTGTATAAGATTGTGATTTGTTTTAATAGAAGATTTTGCGCGACAAAAATGTATATTAAATTAAATTAAATACCTACTGGTGCTTATCTAATGATAACATATATTTGTTCCTGGGTATTAGACATTATTTATTCACTAAGTCTATCATACAATGCACACATATAAATTGCACAGTATAAGGAACTTGTATATAAGAAAATGTAGTAAACAGAGGTTATGTATTACCAAAGTAAAATATTGTCACGTGATGCAGATGCCTAATTGATTTTTTATTGATCTTTCGTTAAAGCTAATTAACAAATAGAGCACAATTTATCTGAATTGAATTGAATTGTGAAGAGGGCACCTTTTTATCTTATTTATTATAATTTTGTTTCTAAGAAAATAGTAAATAATTTTGTAATAATAAAGTAAATAATAATACAAATTAACTCAAAAAAAGACAGAGAAACACTCACCTCTACTTGAATAGGAGTGCTTCCACCTTCTGAAGCAGTAGTTTCATTATTTACTAAACTAGGCGTAATTGCATCTACTTCTCTTACAATATATGGCTGTAAAATACTTTCGGGTACGTCGAGCGAAGACAAAACTAAAATCATATGAGCTCTACTCGTCATCAAAGTCCACTGTTGCAAATCGCGAGGGATCCCTTCCATATAACGCGACTGAAAGCGATGCAAACTAATAAAACAAGATACTCGAAACTTACACACACTCACCAAAATTATATCGAATATATTCTCTACACCCTGACGACCATTCTGACTAGCACGAACAGCCAGAGCACAAAATTGTCTTCCGGTTGTACGTATTTGATCTACTACCATTTTTAGAGAATTAGGACTACGCGACGCTACCAGCGAAATAATATTGGGGAGTCTGGCTCTCAAAAGAGTCTGCACCGATCGCACTAGGTCTATGTCGTCGCGAGTCTGTAAGCCGGCCTAAAACAATAAATTCGTCACACGTTTCTCCAACAGCATTAGAGAAAAAACGCACCAAATGATCTAAAAGGGGCTGCAATTCATTTAATAGTCGATCGACACCTCTGTCGACGGCGGCCGATCCTTGGCAACCGTCAAGAATGCGATATAAAAAGAAGTTCCTAAGTTGATTACGAATACGCATTAGTGGTTCTAATCTTCCACTGTTTATTTGTATTACGTCGCTGATGGTTAAATTCCGAGATAACAACATTATTAAATCGGTAAAAATACTTTCGCCCTCCGTATAAGACTCGTCAGGATACTGTTGGAGCAATTGTGCGATAGTCGGTGCAGGATTACGTAAAAAGCTCGTGTCGGATAGATTCTATCAAAGAATGTACATCTAGCGCTTATATGATTATTACCTCATACTTACCATATTTTCCAAAGTGGGCATCCAAGGGGGAGTGACTGGAGGTGCAGGAGCTGTTGCAGTATTTGGTGTTGAAGAACTTGGATTGGTAGCGGGAGCTGGAGGAGCGGTCTGTTGATTTGTATACGCGTGATGAACTGTATTAATAATACTTCGCATTATATTATACAATGGATTAGCCTGATCGGTATTTCTAGTTTCATTAGGACCTTCGCCGTTTGCTTGAGCCGACGTAGTGTTTCCTTGACTTTGTTGGGTCGTTTGAGGAATGGTGGTAGTTTGAGGCGCCCGACGTCTCGTTACGTGGTGGGAATTACACGGAAGGAACGGGTCGAAACCTTGCATCGCATGTTGAGCTAAATGTACATGCGGACGTGCCGTTGATCTAGTATGGGTGGCGGTAGTAGGCTGTGTTTGGGTGTTACCTCTTGCCTGAGAATTTTGGAAAGGTATTACTCGTGCCGCACCACCATTGGTAGTTACTGTTGTCTGAGCGTCACTGGTCGATCCCTCCGTCTGGGGAGCACTAGGCGTAGTTGAACCCGATACAACTGTAGCACTTTGAGCTCCTCTGTTGATTAATTGCCCGGCCATGTGCATTATCGACTGAATAAGCTCCGGTGGAGGATTTAAAGCTCCTTGCAATACTGAAATAGGAAACTTAGAAATACAACGCCAAGTAAATGAACAAATCATGGAAACCTTGCGTAAAATGACATAAAAGCAAATCAAAAAAACTAAGCGCAACCATAACCGCGATAAGTACTATGTTTTCTAAAGAACTCACATTCATTTGCTTGATTAGATCCAACAAAAGCTGTCTCAAGGGAATCAATTGTAATACTTTCGGGTGTGACTTCCATAAAAAATTCAACAGGATTATTAATAGTAACTTGTGGAGTGGTACTTGCGGTACTATTAGGAACTTGTTGATTTGCTTCAGAAGAACTATTACCTCCGATGTTGTCCCCAAGATTAGATCTTATGAATACGTTTGGAGGGTTTGCGGCGGTTTCGCCATCACCGGCGTTGGCGGTTTCGATTGATGATCCGTTTCCGCTATTCAAGTTGTTGTTTGATGTAGAAACCTGAACTAAATTTGGAATACTCTGAAACGAAGAATATCAGTGTGGATAAGTTGGATGAGGTGATAATATTTACTGTTGTATCTATTGGAGTGTCCCTGTTGTTGTTATTAGCGGTGGAAGTTGTATTTTCCATGCTCATGTTTGCGGTTTGAGGTATGTGATACGTCTCGAGGCGCACTCCAGCTCCAGGTATTAATGGAAAACCGACAACTCTAGTAGGTAGTTGAGCAGTAATGGTAGAGCCAACGGGAGCAGTCGCTGAGAGTATAGGGACTGATTGTGTTCCATTTGTTGTCGGCGGTTGTGTTGTGTTGACAATAGTTCGAGTGCCGTTTCCGTTGCGGTCGGACGAGAAATTTATTTGAGCCTGTAATATTTAAATGATAATAAACTGTAACCTCACAACCAACAGCATTGACCCACAATCAAAAAAAGTTTAAATTTAATTAAAACAAAATAATATTACGTGACACAGTCGTTTGGTTTAATAAATTTTAATATTTTTTAATCGTTATTATATTAGAAGTGTTAACTTTTTTTAAGAAAAAACGTAATAATCTTGCGACCAGCGCCGTCGGCCGCCGATCAGTTAGACAAAACGATTCGCTTTGGCGCTGGCTCTGCAAATTCGTCACGTTAGATACAGCCAACTGCAATGTCGCGTTTTTATTCTAAAGTAATCTTATTATTATATTTTAAATTATTTTAAACAGTCCTGTCAGCCAATCGTAATGAGAAAAAATTCCAAATCGACCAATAGCATCAAAATTACACTGACATTTGCTAGTATTACGACAATTTTTTACGTTGTTTTATTGGATCTTTGTTTAAATAAATGCATAAAAAGTTAGCATTGATTTGGTTGTTAAGGTAACGCAGTCATTTGTCTCAATATAAATAATAAAAACATGAGCACGAGATTTGGTCAAAGCTCGGCTGATTCAATACAAACATACTTGTTTAACATTTTGCGACATAGTTTAAAAAATAATCACGCCGAATTACATTCGTGGTTATAATTTTTATGGGAAATTTTGGCTAGATTACCACTCATCTTTGTTGCTATTAGGAAATCCCACGAGTGGACGAGCAACAAAGATTCGTAAATCTAGTCAAAATTACCAAAAAATTATCACCACTTATGTAATTACTGTTGATAATTTCCGCAAATTTTTTCTTCTTCTTTTTCGACTCTAACCGCCAAATTGTTGCTAAAACGCGTTAATTAAAACATAGTCCAAAAAAAGATTGTTAGACCATAAACTTCTGAGTCATCGGTATGTAGAATTCGTACATAAAATCATGGATAGAATAAAGATAGATGTTGAATTTACATAGAGTTATTAATTACCACAGGGTGAGAATTGACTTCCGGTCCGATAAAATGTTTACAACTTATCCGTGGAAAAAGATTAATCATAGAAAAATATTTTTTAGTCGGACGGTACGGGATCCGCATCGATAACCCCCTACTCGTCCGGTGAATAATTTTCATCTTTAAATTCGAACGTTTAAGTGACCGCAAAAGCGAATTTCGAAAAGAATTTCCACGATCAAAAATGAGGGAAGAAGTTTATTCCATTTCAATCTATTGCTATGAATTAAAAGTTAGAGTAGAAACATTAAATTTATAATTTTTAACTAAAGTAGTTGTTCAACTACTCAAACATATACGAGGGCGGTCCGAAAAGTTTCCGACCTCAACGTGAAGGTGGCAGCACTCGTCAATAAAAGTCAGGGAATGTAGTTGTGCATCTTTTGACAGCAACACATCAAAGTTTCAGCCATTTTGAATGCGTAGTTTTTATTTGACAGTCGTTTGAGTGAGTCGATGTGAGTATTTTTGTGAAAATGGAGAAAATCGAGTATCGAGCTGTCATAAAATATTTGTTTTTGAAAGGGAATACGCCTACGCAAATTAAAGATGAGTTAGACTCTGTGTACAGAGACTCTTACCGTCATTTACCACTGTGAAATTTTGGGCAGCTGAATTTAAACGTGGCCGTAAGAGCTTGGGAGATGATGAACGTTCGGGACGTCCAAAAACTGTACCTACTGACGATAACATCGCTAAAGTTCACCAAATGGTGTTAGACGACCGCCGAATTAAAGTGAGAGACATAGCAGAGGCAATGAAAATGTCCAAAGAACGTGTTTGTCACATATTAAATCAAGATCTAGGCATGAGAAAGCTGTCCGCGCGTTGGGTGGCGCGTTTGCTAACGTTAGACCAAAAACGTGTTCAAATGAACATTTTCAATGTTCTGTTGGCGCAGTTTAGGTGCAATAAATCCGAGTTTTGGCGCCGATTAATTACTGTAGATGAAACTTGGATACACCACTATACGTCTGAAACAAAAATACAGTCAAAACAATGGATTGCAAAAGGGGAACCGGCTTCAAAAAAAGAAAAATCTATTTTTTCGGCTGGGAAAGTGATGGCGACTGGTTTTTGAGATAGTCATGGAGTTATCCTAATCGATTATCTTCAAAAAGAGAAAACCGTAACAGGAGCATACTACGCATCATTACTTGGCAAGCTGAAGGCAGAAATTGCGGATAAACGGCCACATTTGCAGAAAAAGAGGTTTGAACTGCTTGACCATCCACCTTATTCACCAAATCTAGCCCCAAGCGACTTCTTTCTGTTCCCTCAACTAAAAACTGCGCTCGGGGGCCAAAGATTTTTGTCAAATGAGGAAGCAATCACCTTCGTGAACAATTATTTTGCAGAGAAGAACGCCGACTACTATTTGGACGGATTAAAGAGATGGGAGCGTCGCTGGGAGAAGTGTATAGTCACAAGGCGACTATGTAGAAAAATAAAAATAAATTTTAAGATAAAAATTCTTGTAGCTATGTTAGGTCGGAAACTTTTCAGATCCCCCTCGCATTAACTAATTTAAATAAAAACTAAATTTATTACTTTTGTCAAATTTGTTTCAAAATGCCGCTAGCTACTTATCAATTCCTTTTTAATAAAACACAAAATTAAACATGAGACTATTTTTATTTTAATCTTCACATTAAAATACTATTAAACCACTCAATTAAATTTTGCGTTTGCGCGGATTACACGTCAGTTTAAATTTAGTGTACGTCAAAATTTTGGTTAATGTCAATGATAAAAAAAACTAAACAATTTTATAATAGGTACTACACAACCAAGGTGAAGTTTATTTTATAATTTGTAGTTTGATTTAAAACCTCAAACCGTGTCCAAATTGACCTTTCAATATTTCCACACCATACAATGCTTGTATTTTCTTACAGTTTGAATTTTTGTGTTTACTAGTTTCAATTTGATGCATTAATTATCATTTAAATATTAAACTTTCTAGTAGACAAATTATCTATCGCCTCTGCGTACTAAAACTAATTCGTCATGAAAAATGAAACTTTAGTGCATAAATAACTATTATTTACTCTCTACTGTTTGTTTTCTTCCCATTTCAACTAAAAAATCCTGTCCTAAACGTATTTGATTTCTTCTAAATTTATTTTTCATCACCATTTCGCATGCCATCTAACGACAATTATTTTAAATTACTTCTGTAACTAATTGATTTATATTTCCTTAGATAACTGATTCCTTAACCACGGAAAGCAGTTCCTTTCAACATCCATCACTAAAAATGTTCACTGAAACCAATGTTTCACATTATTGCTGTTACACAATCCCAATTGAAATGTTCTTGACAATTGTAAATAGTTTTTGAAGGAATCTCCGATTCAAATATCACATCTGTACCCAATTTCACTTTAACGTGGTAAGTTTTCCTCTTAAAACTAATTAATTACATTTTTCTTTTATAGGTATTTATTAGAAGATTTCATTCCTGCATTTTCAAGAACCTCAAAATTTCTTAGACATTATTAAACATACTGATAAATAAGTTTCCAGCTAACACGTAACAAATTTAAGCATAGCACTAGATAGGTGCCGAACTCGAATTCCTAACCCTGGACTTATAAAAAAGACTTCAAATATTAGCTCTCGAAGACGGGTTCGTCGGTGATCGTCCGCCTTTTGCCTCTATACGTAGAAAAAGAGACAAAGTATAGTAGATTTTTAATTTTAAATTTAAATTGGGCATTTCGTCGAGCGATTTATATTTTTTTTTTCGCATTTTTTTCGATTTTTATCTTTTTTTAATTTATCGAAATTGTGTAGAATTTTATACGTAAAAAAAGCAAACAAACAAAACGAATATAAATATTTTTCATTGCGTTTGCATAAACTTTAAACTTGTAGTAGGTACATGTGACCGAGCAGGTTGTTGTGCAAACATTTAAAACACGCGGCAAATATTCGGTGATCAAACAGTGCTAATTATTATGACTTAACTGGACGGATTTTGAAGGTACGAATTTTTGAACAGAATTTTGAAATTCTGGAAAAAAAGAGACTTATGTCAAAAAGTATGACAGATCAGGGGGTAAGTAAAAACGATTTCTATAAAAGTGATTTGTAATTAAGCATAGAATCTATTTAAAAAAACATATTTATTTTTGTTTAATATTGGGACACCCTTTATATAAACTGCAATAATTTTAGAATATGCCGCAGAAACGTACATATAATTAACAAAAAAAGAGAAAAAGTCAGTATCACTAATAATTAACAAATAATGGAACTTTTTCGGAACGTTGGGACACTCTGTACATACATTTTTTTACAGAGCACGATTGCAATATACTTTCTCTCTAGGTATGAGAGAAAGTAAAAAGATAAGCTGTCATATAAAAAATAAAAGTTGTCAATGTTACAAGTATGGAAAAACATTTTATTTGGGACAATTTAATCATCATGGATAGTGACTTTTTATATTTTCTGGCAACCGTGACTGAACGATTTTTTTTTAAATCCAGATGTAAGATAAGAGTCCCATTTAAGGAACACAACTTTAAGACGTTTTAGTAGCACAATTACAAAATAAATGATATCGAGACTGAGATCGAAGAGTAGCTTATCAATATTATTTAAGAAAATCTAACATAGTAGCAGCGGTACACGACATAAAATATCAAAATACTGCACTTTGTCATAAGAAGGTGCCACTTGGCACAGTTGTTCCTTAGGTCTAAACAATTGATTTGACCCGAGGAAACAGCTGATTGGTCCATGCGGAACCAAGTTATGACGTCAATAATACGGCGTCACTATAGCACTCTTTAGAGCGGCGTATTATCGAAACTATAGCACCTAGAGACTTGAGTGACGGCTCAAATTAAAGCAAAAAGCATAAACTAACTTTTTATAGAAACAAATATTTCGATAATTTCAACAGTGTTTGAAGGAGCAGCAATTTAATTCAAAAATTCCTGTGACGTCAGTACTTTATTTGCATATAACTATGTAAGAACTCAATGTTTGAGAAAATTATACTCAACTTTTTTGTAGACAATTACTTTCTCTTTTAAATGAGTACAAGCACGATTATATATCTTAAATATTAACTGAAATAATCCATTTTAGCAAAATGTCAACACAAAACATCAGCATTAAAATGTATTTATGTTTATTCTAATCTATTTCGTCATAATTTTACTTTTCGCACTTTAATTGCTTTAATAATGGGATTCCTTGTAAAAATAATAATATAAGAGTAATGGTTGCAGTACATTATCGATAGAAGTTGGAAAACAGAGGGCTGAGTGTGCGGAGAATGTCGTTTTGTATAAACTAATAAACGTAAACAATATTTGCAATTGAATTCTCACGTGGACTTAACAATGATTCTGATTTTATATGGATGCAGTAAGATGACATCATTACTGCTTGCTAAAGGCCGTCACACTTTATGTTTTGAAAACAGATTATTACCTACTATTTTTTGGAGCACAAACTAGTTGCTTAGAACTATTGAAATTGAGAGCGACACGTGCATTATTTATGATATTTGGGTAATATTAATTTATGAGAAAATGGTGATTTCATAACTAGCGTATACAATAAGTTGCATCAATTGTTTAGGCCAGTTTCATATAGCTGACATGTCATAACACGTCTGTCCATGCGTAATCAAATTCTTTGGATGTGTTTACTATACATTATAATATTGTTGAAAGAAGTGGAGTTATTAATTGATCAGAGTAAGTAGAAAATATCATAAGCTTATAGTTTAACCCTTAAAATGGACCCTTATGCCTAGTTGGATTAGTTTTATATAGGTTGGGGCAAATTATTATTACAATGCTTAAATAGCGCGCCAAAATTATCTACGTAATGTTTTATGGCATCTAGCCTGCTTAGATATCGTATAGCACATAAGATTATCCGAAAATTACTTGGAAGATTTTATCACTGTAACAATAATTTGCCCCACCCTGTATAAACAATTGGTTTTATACATGAATGCACGTTTTCTCTGTATGTACCGGTAACTTACTGCTCATGTACGAGTATACTCTTATTACGAGTATATTAATATGGGCATATTGACTGATTTTAAGTGTGTATTTACGGTTTATGAGAATTATAAGAATTATAAAATTTTATAAGTTTAGCTTACAAATATATTATTAACTTAAAGTATGGGTCCTAAAGAAGCGCGTCGTCCTGGCCGACACATGTAATGACCTACATAAGATTGACTGGACAAAATGCTGCTTGTGCCAATCAGCAGATCTATCTCTAGTATGTCCTGCCGACAACCCTATTGCAGCTTCACGCAATACTGGCTATGCAACTTTAGAAAACAATTTACTACAATTTAAAGCTATTGGAACGCTTCCGCCAGAGATTGATCTCAGTTTGTTTGATGATGGTAGTGGCATTCAAAATACATTGTTAACAAACAAAGCAAAGTGGCATAAAACATGTTACGTAAGGTTTGGTTCTACGATGCTAAAACGAGTTGCTAAATCTACGCCAAAAGTTCAAACCGAAACGCCATGTACTTCATCCTTAGAAAAACTCACCGATCTTCTAGAAAATCGGCAAAATCTGTAGATCTAAAAGCCAATATCTGCTTTCTGTGTGACCAAAAGATACAAAAGATACAAACTTTTAATGTTACTACTTTGGAACTGAACGAAAAAGTAAGAAAATGCGCAGAAAACCTTTGCGATACAAAGCTACTTGGTGTGTTGGCAGCTGGAGATTTGATTGCCCAAGAAGGCAAATATCATGCAAAGTGTTTAACCCAATTGTACAACAGATACCATACTAAAATGCGAAGAGAAAATAGAGAGGATAGTGATGAAAGGGTAACTGAAGAACTATCTGACGCAATGGCATTTGAGCATGTTGCATCGTTTATAAGAAATAAATTAGCTAATGTCGATGTTGAGTACGTTTTTAAACTATCCACTTTGACAAATATGTACAATACAAGAAAGTGTTTGCTACTTGGAGAAAATGCAGCGAAGGTTCATACAACTAGACTCAGAGAGAGATTATTATGACATTTTCCAAACATCCGCGCAGAGTTGTCTGGAAAGGAGTACGTTTTAGTTAGTAATACAACGAACATACTTCAAGAATTTACTAGTGACTGTGATGAAGATGCAGTAGGTTTTCGCAGATTTGTTAATAAAATTAGAAAAGAAATATCTACGACAACTGCTCAGTTCATTGGTAGCTTATTTAAAGACGATCAAAAATTTTCATTCCGCCGTCATTACTTGCTGCTGTTAACTTGCTTCTCTATGGATCTTGGGTTTATAGTGATATCGCTTCTACGCAGCCAGCACTAACAATTTCTCAAATAATTCTTTTAACTATCACGAACGCCAACCTACAGGCAAAATTGTTCGCAATAAGAAAAATTTTGAGCCCCCTTTGCCAATTTACTTAGCACTGTCAACTTATGGTCACTCAAGAAACAAATCAGTAATTGATGACATGCATAGTTTGGGTCTTTCTGTTTCTTCTAATCGAGTTTCGGAAATTACGGGTTCTTTAAGTCGTATGGTCGTTCAACGCTGCAACGACGAAGGTGTTTTGTGTCCTGGGAACCTACAGAAAGGTTTGTTTACAGTGGGAGCATATGATAATATAGATTATAACCCGAGCAGTGTAACGTCTGAGATGTCATTTCATGGTACTAGCATCTCACTCTTTCAGCTACGTACAGACGAAGACAGAGGTCAGAATAGGCCATGCACGATAAATTTTCAAGATATAGATAAATTACGTTGTCGAGCGGTACCTGAACTCCCAGACAGTTTCGGAAACGTGAATTATGTTTCATTAATAGAAAAGCAGCCTCTCTATATACCAAAGTGCACTCTACAAACTTCAAAACAAATGGTTTCCTCTGTAGTACAGGATGGGTGGAAAAAGAATATGAATGGTTGACACACGTCCAGAAAACTTGCACCACAGATCAGCAGTCCCGGGACACTGACCTAGACATATCCTGGGCAGGTTTTCACGCAAGCAAAGCTTCCTTAAATGAAAATGTAACTTCTTTAAACGCTCTTCTTCCCCTTTTTTATGAAGATTCAACGTCTGTTTCAATGGTTCGGCATGGTCTTGATCTAATAAGAAATATAACGCAATTTCTAAATAAAGATCAAATACCTGTTATGACAGCAGACCAACCTCTATTTGCCTTGTCTAAACTTATTCAATGGAACTGGCCTGATCTCTATGGTGAAAAGACGTTCGTCATTATGTTTGCACCCTTCCATATTGAGCAGAGTTTCTTAAATGTGCTTGGAATAATGCTTGCTGGTTCTGGATGGATAGGTGCCATTTGTCACTCTGGCGTAGCTTCGCAGGGTACGGCAGAATCGTATCTAAAGGTAACACATGTTACAAAGGCTCGGTCTATTCATCAAGTCACAGCCGCATCTTTATACTGTCTTCTTCACGAAGCTTATTCTAAAAATTCTTCAAGCTCGGATATCGCTGATTGGATTAAAGAACAAACTGCTCAGTCGCCTACATTCCAGTTTTGGTTAACATATCTTAACCAGGTGATTCTGCTACTTTGCTTCGTTAGGAGTATCAGAGAAGGTTCTTATGAATCTTTCAAATGCTGTTTAAGGCTTATGCTTCCATGGTTTTTATATTCGACAGACACAATTATGCGCGCTGGTTGACTGTACATGTGAAAGACTTGGAAGAATTACCATCAATTGCACCTGCAATCCACGAAGAATTTTTGAAAGGGAACTTCGTGGTGCGAAAAACAAAGCGATCGTTTTCAGCAATTGCTATTGACCAGGCCCACGAACAGCACAATGCTATTGTTAAAGGAGATGGAGGAGCAATTGGGCTGTTTCAATTAGATCGAGCTGCACTTAGACGATGGATGATAGCTGGACCTGAAGTTAGTAGACTTATACATGAATTTCATGGTGATACTGATGACCCAGAAATTCATCACGAACAGTATCCAGCTTACCAAAAGAAATTCTTGGAAAAGGTAAAATTACTAACTGAGAGCTTTCGTGAGATGGGCAATCCTTTCGAAGAGACTTCTGAGGATCTGATAGTTCTCGATTCAAGAATTTCAATATCCAGAGACTCGGCAAAAGTTGTATACTCCTTGGAAGAAGAAGGATTTCAACTATATAAAACATTTATTGAAGATCGCACCAATAAAGAAACTCAACAAGAAAATATTTTGGTACCCAAGAAAGGTTATAACAAACAAACCACAACGATAAAAGCTTTAAAGAATGATGTACATCTTTTCTCGAGGTTATTCATTGTTAGTCGGAATCGAAATCTGAATCTCGATAACTTCTTTTCGCACGAAAACCACGCTTTCCCCCCTTGTCTGTCTGTAAATGGAGAGCTAAGAACAATACAAAAGTCTGAGTTAGTTGAACTTCTAATAGGTACCGGTCAGGATCACAGGTTTCCCGATGAAGCAGATGCAATAATCTATGATGGTGCTGCTATAGTACACATGGCGTTTCCTCGTTCATCAAAAACCTTCTCAGAATACTGCGAAACTGAGTTCAGGAAGCCTATTCGAAATGAGTCTGTCGGGTTTAAATCTAAGAGAATTGACCTGGTATGGGATATGTACCACCGACATAGTCTTAAGCAATCTATGCGAGATAGTAGGGGTTCAGGAATTAGAAGACAGGTAGTAGCAAGTGCACCTTTACCCACCAATTGGAATGACTTCTTGAGAAACTCGTCTAACAAACAGGATTTGTTTTGTATGCTTGCAAATTACGCTGTTCAGAACTTCGAATTTGTAGAAGTGGTTACAAATATTGACGACTACATTACTTGTTCAACTTCTTCTTCGTCTTCCATATCTGGAAAATCTGTTTCTATGGAGGAAGCAGACGGCCGCATAATTCTTCATGCAAAAGATGCTGTTGAACATGGATGCTCTTCTATCTTAATACGGACAGCAGATACAGATGTCCTTGTCCTTGCCATTTCTTACTATTTTTACTTACAGCATTTTGGGTTGCAAGAACTCTGGATTTCATTTGGTAGTGGTAAACATCACAAATATATCTCCGGTCACGAAATTGCGAAAAAATTAGGCGTTGAAAAGGCTTCTGCACTTAGAGGCTTTCATGCATTCACCGGATGTGACACCACATCATCGTTCTCGATGAAAGGTAAAAGTCTGCATGGCGTGCTTGGAAGGCTTTTGAAACTACGACAGAAGCATTTTTGAAATTTCTCATCCAACAGAAAGAGTCACAAATGACACAATTCATAAGTTAGAGAAATTTGTAATTTATCTGTACGATTCTAAAAGTGACCCTGATATCACACTAAACGAAAGTCGGAAAATTCTGTTCACCACTAAGGGCAAAGTTCCCGATAATTTGCCACCGACGGAAGCAGCACTGATCCAGCATATTTATCGTGCCACTTACCAAAGCGGACATATCTGGGGTCAATCTCATTATATTAATCCGACTTTTCCTTCACCTGAAGAATGGGGTTGGCATCTTGAAGAAAATAAATGGGTTCCAAGATGGTCCACATTGCCAGAGATTTGGGAGGCTTGCAGGGACTTAGTGAAGTGCTCTTGCAAAAACGAATGCAAGTCCACTCGTTGCACCTGTATGTCTTCACGAGTACCTTGCACCTTACTGTGTTCCGGATGTCAAAGCAACTGCTCTAACGGGTAAGCAACAAATAAAGAAATTATATCTACTGTTTTATTAAAATTAAAACGTATCTTTTTCAGCGTTGAATAAGCATCAGTTATGAAAAGAAGCGAACATAATTATGTAATACCGGGGTATAATAAATGTACCCTTATTGTAATAAGTAGTTCTGTCTATTGATTATTTGCTAAAAATGGGTTATTTCAGTTAATATTTAAGATATATAGTCGTTCTTGTACTCATTTAAAAGAGAAAGTAATTGTCTACAAAAAATGTTGAGTATAATTTTCTCAAACATTGAGTTCTTACATAGTTATATGCAAATAAAGTACTGACGTCACAGGAATTTTTGAATTAAATTGCTGCTCCTTCAAACACTGTTGAAATTATCGAAATATTTGTTTCTATAAAAAGTTAGTTTATGCTTTTTGCTTTAATTTGAGCCGTCACTCAAGTCTCTAGGTGCTATAGTTTCGATAATACGCCGCTTTAAAGAGTGCTATAGTGACGCCATATTAATGACGTCGTAACTTGGTCCCGCATGGACCAATCAGCTGTTTCCTCGGGTCAAATCAATTGTTTAGACCTAAGGAACAACTGTGCCTAGTGGCACCTTCTTATGACAAAGTGCAGTATAATTTTGTGTACCGCTACTACTAACATCAAAAAATGTAAAATAGATGAAATGTTATTAAATTCTGATTACCTTACAAATATAAGTTTAAAAAAATGTAGCATGAAATAAAGAAATTAAAAACATAGTTCAAATAAAAGTTATAGATAAAATTTCCAAAAACGTTCCTTTCATAACTTTTTTGTATAATTAATTTTCTTGGAGATTCTGTTAAAACAATTACTATCATGTGGTTTTCATATTTCAGTTTAAATAAAAGTTGTGTATTTTATTTGAACAAAAAAGGTATGTAGGTTAGAACACTTTTGACTTGCCGGATGATGTCCAAAATCTGCGGTATTATAAATAACACATACATGCCATGGTTTTTTTAGATCGTATTTACATATTGATGGAGGACCGACCTCTAATCTAGCTCTAATTCGTCGGGAAAAAAATGTAGTGTTAAAATTTTCGGTTTGTAAACTCTGGCCTTTATTAATAAACTCTAATTAAAAATTTGTTGTCGGATTTTAATCAAACAGGAACTGAAAAGTCACTTCAGTTTAATACGAAATAAATAAATAAACACAAACGCCAGGAACGTACCGCCTAAAAATTTATTGAAAACAAATTAAATTAATTATTTATAAAACGAAGATTTAGATTTATTTACATTTTGTTTAGTTTATGTTAGTACGACCAATCGCACTCGGCGGTTTTAAACCAAATAAACTGCAAGGTCATATTTTTAAATTAATACTACTTCAAATAATTAATAATACTTCAAAGGCGCCGGTCGGTTAATTTCAAAAATACTACTGACGAATTAAGCTTAATAATCGCACTAATTTCACAAAATCGGCGATACTATATTGAATGTTGAAAATAATCAATTTTGTTGGTTTGGTTTGGTATTTTAAGGTGCTATCTAGAATTCTCAATAAGTGGTGGTAATTTTATGAAAAGTTTAAAAACTTTTTAAAAATCGTTTTCTCGCCGTAAGCATTAAACTCTTGACGCGCTACCAAAATACAAAATTATTACATACTACAGATTTTTGACTTGTATTTAACATCTCGCGTAAATATGTAGAATCTTTCGACAGCTCAAATGTCAGCCAGCGGCGTAGGAAAAATATCTCGGGTGTGACTAGGAGGGTTTGGAGATCCGCCACCAACCAAATATAAGATTCATGACCATTAGAAAAAAACCCTTTTGACGGGATAGAAAACGATTACAATAAAGGATAATTGTTACGGTGGTAGGTATTTGGTGTCGATTTGCACCCAGAAATTTTGATTGCTGAAAATTGCAGCAAATGGGTTATTTATTATGGAAAAGGAAAGTATCTGATCAAAATCTTGGAGAATTGAAACTTTTCCCAACTTGCTCTCTTAGTCTAGAAAATTAGACCCAAACCTCCTAGTACCCGGACCAACACCCTAATCTGTTATAGCGAATTTAGCAATATTTTGAAATAATCTTTTATCATAATTAAATGAAGATTTTCACGTCATTAGTGACACACTAAAAAATGTTCATGACACAAAATTTAAGTTTAAATTATTTACATTAAATTAAATTATGCACTTTTTTTAAATGTACAGAGTTCACCTTAAGCACATAATGCCAAAAAACAAATAAAGAGTTCGATTTTTTCTTACACAGAAATCCACACTCCACTCACGCACACAATTTAGACAAGAAGACGAATAGCACAAAAATTACGTCAAAGGACAAAAATCACACTTAATACACTTGTCTTCACAAATATATTTAAGAAGAGTGGGGAGTGTTCTCTTCCAGAATGATGTAATTGTAATCAACACGCAAATAGCGACGAAAATGATGATAAGATTGTTTAGGTTCCGGTAGTACTTAATTTATGATTTGTGTTGGTGTGCAAAATTTTTTGTCCGTTCATAGACACCAGTTTTGCTTTCAGGTATTTAATTTTATTTAGTAGTATCGCAAATTTATTGTATTTTTTTCTGTTGCATGTTTAATATTACGGTATGATACTATTTGATGATACAATTTCCGTTTCCAAATACCTGCATCTAATAGAAAGTGACAATTTCGGATTCGTATTGTTTGCTGTTTTTTTTTTTCAAATGAATGTAATGTAATGGAAAGAACATTCAAAATATTATATTGAACCTAAGCAGTTAGCAATTTAATTTGTTCTTAAACTGTGCTGCAAGCATATATATACTACTGGTGGCTATGGCTATATAATATTTTCTTACGACGAGCTTTATTTTTCAAAAATGACTTGCCTAAAGTTAATAAGGCTCGAGCCCAGTGCCTGAACATCCCTACATTCGTGTTTATCACTGAAAAATATGTACATTCAAGCCAAGCGTTTTATATTTTGAGCTAAAAAGAAAATGTTGAAAGTTGTCGAAAAAAAATTATAAAAAATGTTCTTGATTCGTTATAGGTAAAAAGTGTGGAATTAAACTTATTTCATATTTAAATTCTTATCGAATGTCATTGTTATTTTTCCAAAACGATCCGAAGAGTGACAAAAAGTAGATCGTTTTAACAACTATTATGTAAATTATGTATTATGTCACGTGCTTGTCATTCTCAGTAATTACTTATCGAATGAAAAAATAATAGTTCGCGCACTGGGAAGCGATCGGCATGTAAACTGCTTAACAGTGGCGTGGCGTCGCTCTTTATGAGAAATAAAACTCGCAGTGTGTTAAACATTTTGGTTTCCTTGATAATTGTTGCCACTGATCTTACGGACAATTTTGTAGCTTCCGATACACTTTGTTTATGTTGTTTAAGTATGTACGAAGTAATGCTTTTAAATAATTATACACATACATGCTTAATATTAAGCTAGCAGGACACGTTAAAAATAGAAAAAAATGTAAAAAGGTAGAAACTAAAAGGACTGAATTTGTACTAATTTGTACCATCAAAAACAATTTATATGTTCACCCAAACTCTTTAAAACAACCCCAAATTGAATATTTTATTGTCATTTGCATATTAATTTAGATCTTCAGATATTTACTAACAGATTTTGTATAGTGAGCAGGGGTGGTTTTTCAAAGAAGGGCACGAGTACAAATTCTGTTATTAAATATTTGAAAGGTTCAAATTAAAGAGATGCGACTGTACCAATGCGAATTGATTCTGCTTGTGGAAACGTGAACTTTACGCTTATGCTATAGGCAGGGTTCGTTTTTGAAAGAAGGGCACTAGGTACAAAATTTGTTATTAAATATTTAAAAGATACAAATTAAAAAGATGCAAATGTACCGGTACGGACTGATTCTTTGCAGAGAAATGTAGTCATGTCTTAATCTCCTCTAAATGAGGGAGGTATAAATTTCCATTTTATTACCGCCTTGGCTAATTCAGAAGCTACAATGTCACCCAAAGAGTTTAGAAGTCTATGCATTTTGTGAAGCCGTCTTGCGGCACCAATAATATTTTTACCAATATCAGAAACCATAAGACGAGGTTTACCACGTCTAGATACAAAGCGACGAAATGCAAGCTGTGGAACGTCCGGTTACCAGTTCGAAATTATGGCCTTGGTAGTAAGATAAATAAACATATGTACGAAATAAGTTTAGTTTTACAACTGCATTTACGATCTTTAATTAAAATAGGAGCCGCAAAATCGACCCCTGTAGAATAAAACGGGTAAACATAATTTAGGCGAATTGATGGCAAGACTCTCCCCAAAGGAGGTGTTCCGGTTCAAAAACTAATAAGGATAAACGAGGTTTGCCGGGTAAAATCATACGATGACATGCTTCAAAGACAGTAGTAGGTTTAGAAAGTCTACCACCCACTCTAGTTAATTGTTTCCTCTGGAAAGTAACGAATATTCACTTTGAAACGAGGACCTTTGTGTAAGTTTGACAAGAATAATGTCGGAAATGAAAAATATAAGCTGCGGTACGCTTTAAGCGTGCGTAGAAGGAAAATCAATCAAAATTAATACTACCATTCTAGTCAAAGCGAACAGATAAACAATAATCCGTCATTTACATTTCAGAAAGAACCTGATCATTCAATAGTGCAGAGTGGTGGAGAAACGATTGTATCCAAAGCTCTAAAAAATCTTCTCCTTGTTGCACCCTCGAGTACTGATATAGATTTGAAATAATGGAATGCAAGTAACTTTTTATTGTCGATTCTTTCACAGAGATTCTTCTAAGCGTTTAGATAATCATTGCAATGTGGCGGTTCCAGCTTAATAGAAGCTCGATAAAGCGATCACTCTAGAACTGTACGACAAATAACCATTGAAGTTACCAATATATTGGTATATTTTTAAAGACAACAAAATGGGTCAGTTCAATCTTTTACTACAACCAACAAACAAGCCATCGAAGCATCGTATTTGGTTAATCTAAGAATTGCTCAAAAACGGTAAACCTCATACTATTCGTCCTAGTGAAGCATTTGCAATATGGTAGGTTGTTATGAAGGCGTTCGTGGTAAAATTAAAGAAGTTGTTCAAGGTGAAAACTTCATACACTGTATACATAGCGAAGCGGTTGCCACAATATCAATAAAGATAATAAACTTGATTAAACCGAGTACTTAATTAAAGACTTTTTAATACTATATGCAATGAAATAAGCTCATAGTGATAGAGCTCTATATATAATGCAGATATCGTACATTTTCCTACGTAGAATGAATCGCACAAAAGGAAAAGTGAATTGCTTTTTCACCAACGACAAATGCAGTTCACTGGCGATCTTGTTTATTAATCTTGAATGTGTTTTATAATTGCAAAGATCAACTAATATAGTGTCCTTATACGAATTAATAATACTGAAAAAATACAGTACCTCAACTTGAATTGGTATGCCAGCTTGAACAATAGCCGAGTGCTGTATGAGAATCGGTCGACACAATAACGGTCTGGGCGGAGGCGTCCTTACTCGTACGATGATGTCGCTCAAAGAATGGTATGCGTGCCCCAATAAATGTAGAATTTCTGATACCCTATTAATCATCCCCTGAACTGTTCGAGCATTCTGAAATAAATGAAGATAAAAAGTCAATATAAATTCTTAGGCATAGTAGTAACTTTAATAAGCTTAATTTGAGCTCAATAGAATTTTTATGTACCTTTACTTGAGAAACCGCCGGCATAAATCAACAAACATAATTTGGCAAATTTTCTAGATGTTACCAATAAATTATTTTAAAAACGCTCTTTCAGTGTGTACCTTAATGTTTTTCTGATGACATTTGCATCATCCTTTACTTTAAATGTTTTTCCAGCTCTTATCATTTTCAAATGTAGAAATATAATTATTGTATTATTTAAAGAAAAGAGTCCATCATTACTTACACTACAGAAAAATAAACGTATTTAGAAACTTCACTCCTGGGATTTTTTGGGCTTTCATGAAACTCGCACACTCGCCTAGCGCATTTAATAGTATGGCCGATTGTGGCGAAGAAACCCAATATTTCAAAAAAAATGTACGCACTTCTAAGTGTAGTTATAATTGACAAAAAGTAGAAGCACAGAGTGAACAGAGTTAAGTAGATTAGAGATGAAATCTTAACTTATATTTTTCATATCACCTCGGTTCTCTGTTCACGTTGCTAGGAATAGATTCGATGCGAAAATCGACCGTTTTTCCAAATCGTCTCGCATTAAAATGGCTCGAGATATTTTCGTTTCGAAAAAAGTTTCGAGTTTACGAAAGATGTGTCTTTATTTTTCGATTCAGATTTTTCTTGTACGAGGGCATCTTCGAGGTTAAACAAAATTTTAAAATAGCCAACAAAATTTCAAACAAATAGAGCCGTAATTTGACCACAACTCGCTTATTTTCGGATAATTTCTAAATTATAATCGATAAAGAAAGTTTATTTAAGAAAAACGTTCGTTTTGTGCCCCTGTCGCATAAAGTGTAATAAAATTTTCTTAAAAATTTTTTTTCAAGCAATTTGACCTTGTCAATACGAAATACTGTCATTTTTACATTTTTATAACTCCGGAACCGTATTACGTAAAAACATGAATAAAAAAACATAAGCTTCGTAATTGTGCAAATTTTCGAATGGCTTAGCTGTAGAAGGTTCAATTTCACCCGAAAAATCTGTGTATGAACACTGGCCCACTTGAGGGAACGGTGTTACTTGTTCGTGAGGCTCCTAGGAGCCTGGGGTAATCTAGTATAAGATAATAGCATAGTGATAGGAAAAACTCTAAAAGAAACAGAATATTAGTCGGCGGTTGAATAAGGACAATGGATAACATTTTGAAACGTTCAGTAAATAAGATGTGAAAAGAATAGAGATGCGAAAACGATTTAAAGGTGGTAAAAGTTAAAGTTAAGTTCTCGGAAATATATAACAAGAGTTAAGGTATGAATATAATTGAACGGATGTGGAACCAAAGAAGTAATCGGTGTTCTACTATATGGTACAGAAATCTAGGAATGTAGAAAATTGGAAATGTGTAAATGTGTCTACAAGGGAAACACAAGAAAAACAAAGAAAAAGTAATTAAATGGGGGAGTATTGGAAAATAGAATATGGACTTGAACGCTTTCAATCATAGCCATAGTGCAAGAAGAAAGGAACAAACGGACGTAGTAATCAACACAAAAAAAATCTGAAAGGAGGATAAAAATACTGCACATCGTTCTATCAATTATTAGGTACTGATTTTATAATTAAGAACTACGAATTATATACTTACTTCGGATGGAACAGTTGGATCGTCACGCATAAAATTATAATATTCCTCTAGGAACGGGGTGAAACGTGAATGAACACGATTCAAATTATCTAATAACTCTGCATACTCTGAAGTACGCGATATGGTGCTAAAAACGGGACGAATATAGAAGAGATTTATTCGATTGCAAGATATATTTACTCGTTAGAATTATTTGTTGCGCTCGCCGAGCTGTTACCATTATTTGTGCCCTCTTCTTCGTTCGAAATACCGTTGCCCTGTTCTTCGTCTTGTGCCGTTAAATTTTCTGAAGACGTCGCAAGTGGTGATGTTACTTCGGGCGTGGAAGATACAGAATGAATGACATCCGGATCGTTGGCAGTCGGTGGAAGAGGATCGCCATGTTGCACTTGAACATTTGGGGCTGAAGCTGTTTGTGTACCGTTCAGAGGTCTTCTAGAAGCAATTTCTTTGGTAATACTTTCCTGTTAACAAATACGATTACGTACATAGCGGAATTCATCAAAGAATTAACTGCAGAAATGATTGCAGCTTCGTTGAGAGATTCATTCGACGGGATATTGGGAACGATAACTCTGGCTTCGAAAACTGGTGTTATATCGGCCTGTCCTTCTTGTGTAGGTTGATCGGCAGGTCTGGCAGAAGGATTTTCTAATGTGTTCAATACGGCCTCTGCCCGTCGGATCATTCTGTGAATCAGCACACGATTACATTAAAGTAATGTCTAAACAGAAAATAAATATTAAAGTAGAAATTTTTGGAATGATGGAACAATTCTATGCAATTTCACATCTCAGATAGGCTACAAAATTTTAAATGTATCCTTCCGTGTTCAACAATTATTTTAGACTAGTGAAGAACTCATAATACGATAATTTGTAATAAAAAAGGCAAAATGGGGGTTAACAGATGGTGTGATTGAAATTCGGTTTTTTCCGTCTGTCTTTGGTATGTCACTGTTTAACTACTATTTATTATACCTTTGTCTACTAACTCTTCACGTTTCATTCCGACTAAATTATGCAATGTTCACTTAAATGTGTAAACATCTATTTATATGGAAAATGGTTGTGATGGCTAAGATGAACACCATGCAAGTTATAACATTCAAGGCTCAGTTGTATACGTCTGCTTAAAGTTGAACTTGTTAACTTAAGTTAAAAGGCAGACAATAATGTATCCTTAGAAATTAAACCATAGTTAACTTTAAGCAGAGATTATTCAAGTGGTCTTAAGACTCCCCGAGTTAAATACTATGAAGTCGAGAAAATCGTTGTAAATTAATCAGTTGTTTTCTTTCCTAGCTCATTTCCCTATCATAAAACCTTATACATAGTGGTGACTCGTAAGTCAGAACACTGGAGATTCCTCAGACTAAATATAAGTACCTAGACCATTAACGCTATATTCGCTTTATACCGCGAAAAATGAAGCCGGAATACTAGAAAGAGAGCACTGAAGGACGACACTCAAATATCACGTGACGAATGGAAGTTTGTAAGCGGGAGATGTACAAAATGTGTCATAAGTTAACAGTGACAGTTCACATGTATTTTAGGTTAAGAGTGACAGACCGGAGCATGAATTTAACTTTTCATATGTTGAATTGAAGTAGTTTTGTTATTTTTCCACGCGACACGTGACAATGATAGCTCCCCTTGCACCTCACAGATATATATCTAGCAATATAGCGGATAATTTAAATAATACAGGTTTATTTGGTACGATACAGGAATTATTAGTTTATTACATGCTGATTTGTCCTAATAAAGCTTTTCAACGCTTTGCCAAAATGGCGTCTGTGGGGCAAACAAACCTTTGTTTTCATTCGAATGTGTGTAATTTATGTTGATTTTTGTACTTTTAGTGGTTGTTTTAATTAAGTTAGTTATAGAACATGTAAAAGAGTATTTTAACTCAATATATGTTTAAAATTACAAATAACAGGGATTCTAAAAAACTTAACACTGTCACGATTTCCTCTACCGCCACAGTTTACTACACAACCAAATGCTGGCATCATGGTACATTACAAATCAATTGAACGTACAAACTATATTAAAATCCTATAACTCAATGTTAAATCCATTTAATTATATTTGCCCTACAGTAGCCATTTTAAAGGTCTTTGACAGCTATCTGAAATAACTTATAGATTGAAAACGTTTCTTTTAAATTTATTTGAGCAAATCAAAAGATTTCCTCCTGACAATTTTCATCTATAAAACACAAACGCATTAGCATTAGGCAGTTTCTTTACAAAACATTTGTAAAATAAATGACAAGCAAATTATGCTTGTTATAGGAGATGTTCAAAGCTAGTGGTTTAAGAAAACACCATGTTCATTATTCCGCTGGCGCTTCAATTGTTAAGCAATAATAATGAACATGGTATTTTGTTGAACCACCACCTTGAACATCTCCTATAAGGTCAAAATAATTTGAAAAACTACAAAAAATACACAACCATAAAGGAGATCATCGTAAAATTATGAGTAAAGTTCGAAAATTCACGTAAAATTACTGTCACCTTCGCACTTATCAAAGACAAATTTAACTTTTATCACTGTATCAAAATTTTTATATAGTCCATTAAAAACCTTTGCGGAAGGATTGTTGTTTCTAAAACCTTTTGCCTCAGATAGAACCAAATACATTTTCTTCATTACCTTAATATCAATTTGCGTCAAAGTGAAGAATAATCGTTGATAACTTACAATAGAGTTCTTCACTGTTGTTTGAACTGTTCTTTTTCGTTTTAGTGTATAATAACAACTTATACAAATTTGAAAACGGGTCATAGGGATTTAGCATTGCGAACTGTTTTTTTCAAATTCCTGCTCGCCCTTTCAAGTGACAAATTACAAAGTCTTTTGACAATTCATCAATAAAAATTAGTAATTTTTGGTGTTTATTTATTGTAACCTCCTATTTAATTTAGTTCTCATATCATTCGAAACTGTTCCTTGAGAATAAAACTTTTATTTGCTTATTAATGACTTTCTTTTTAGCCTTATTGTCAAAACGTAGGAATGTTGATTGTTTACGCAACTCAATACTATTTTTCTTTCATTACCAAAACTTACTTTTAATTTTATTGACAAATTTTGAAAACAAGGTGAAATTCAGCTGACTCCTAATAGCAACAGCTATACGGACTAATTTTAGCTTCATTTTGATACCAAAACCATTAACCCATGACCCGTTTTCAAAAGCACGCATTTGTACAATAGTGAACTTACACTCCAGTTCTCTCACTCCAGAAGAGTCCCAAAAGGACGAAACAGCTGTCGAGTGATTTTCGGTGTTTGTTTGCTATTGTACAACCTCTTGCGGACTTACAGCAGGCGATTCGAGATTTTTATTTTTGCTAACACTTATGTTGGCTATAATGATCGAAGGATCGACTTATGTAACTCCTTTTACATACCTGTCGACAAAGTTGCTTAATGTGAACCGTTTGTTTAAAACCATTCTTATTATAAGCAACTATGGATACCAAACTTTAGAATCATACTACAGTACACAGAAGCAAACATGCGACCTGATGGGCAGGTACAATGTCGCTGTGCTCTAAGTTAGTACACCCAGAGAAACAAATAAGACGAAAACGAACGAAATAGCAAGCTAGTGAGCAGCGAAAACAACAACAAACAAACTTTCATCGACGAATATACCGCTACAGCAACTTGTATTGTGATTGGTGGATTGTATTCCCACTATCAATTTTAAATTTAGTTGGCATATTTTCCGGGTCCGATGTTTGCTTCTGTGCGCTGTAGTAGCATTCTAACACCATACTAACTATGGACTATGCATAAGACTGTAAATACGTCTTTGACATTAGTAAATTTTTGATAACAAGATGCGTATTGTTGGTTGCATATACGATACATATAAATCTTTCCCGAAACGCGACCAAACCAGCAACAGTGCTGTATGCCCAGTCGTCGTTATTAAAAACACCGTTACGGAAGTAGATTCAATACTAAATATTTTATGTTCTGACGAAAACACCATTTATAAAATTTTATGAACACTGACAATCAATTGACGTTTATTAGAAGAAGTGCGTTCAGAAATTACGCACTCGTTATGCATATGCGCCCAAAATCGTTCAGAATTTAAAAAATGCTTACGGTAGGTATGTAACACTTTGTGCCGTTCATAAGTTATCGTGTGTGCATACTACGTACACACACTTCACATCCCAGTTTTGACTTGGGTAACTACGTGCACTAAATGAATTGACATTGTTTTGGTATTCTGTAGGGTGTTATGATACAAATGTAATATAACGCCACCACTATCATAGTGAATTATTTCATGGCTCTTCGAAGATATGGTTTCCATTTGTGAAGACGTTTGTTTGCTAGTCACGGTCGTTGTACCCACTTCAGCGTTCAGAGTATACGTTGATAAGAATCAACGAATTTACCGCGCCCACCTACACATTTTGACAGACACTACATAAGGTGCACACTCCTACCTGGTGTGCAATATCTGAAAGCACTCCTGAAGTTATGAAACGCATGCAAAATTTACTAATGACAAAACAATAGAAAAGTTCTAATGGCCATCAAAATATAGGGATGTAATTAAATTTAACTTTTTTTAATTACTTTTAGAATGCACCCACATCATGTCGTTTGGATCAAGCCTTTAAAGGGGAAGACTTTGATTGGAGGTTGGAATATTGTCATTGAATGTTGGGCATGATACGCAAAAATAGAGAATTTTTCTTTCAAATTGTTTTTTGGCCAATCAATTACTGTTGTTATTGAAAGATGTGTCACTCGAAACACGGCAAAATTGGTTTTTGCAGTTGAATGGTTGTTGTGCGAGAGAATATTAATACAGTATTTCAAGAGCTGTGGGTTGAAAGAGGAATCCTGTTTCTATGGCTTCCGCGATCACTAGACTTAACTTGTCTTGATTTTTATTTATACGGGCGGTTGATGCATTTGAATTTAGGCGGGCTTTCTGCTGCCACGCTTTTTGTCTATTGGCGCGTTTTTGTTTATAGATACGTGAAATGGCGAATAATAAATAATATCATTTTGTTAAACGTCAATTATTTAATTATATATTTAACAGTGGTGTCAGAAGTATTTTGAAGTGAATACAGAACAAATAAGAAGAAAGGAAGAAAGAATAAGATGCCACTTACTAAAGAAGACTACGAGAATTTAGCTGGGCTCTTCGCCACACCGAACAATTGGCACTGTCTACTGCCAATAAGCCGGCTGGCACTACTCCTACTTCTCAACCCCCTAAATTCCATATCAGTGAGTACAAATTATGTGATTCTGAATTTAGTTCTGTGGCCGATTACTTCCAACGCTTCGACTGGGCCTTAGAACTTAGTCTTGTACCCACAAAAGAGTTCGAAAACTACGCAAGAGTGTACGTGTACATGAGCCCTGAACTTAATAAAGCCCTTCGCATTTGTCGAGCCCCACCGACCCACAAAGTTTGGACTACGATAACATCAAAAAGTATTAAATTTCGTGCTATAGTACAATGGCTCAGTATGCGTTAAGACTACGGCAAGGAGCAGTGCACTGCGAGTACGGCACCTTCCTGGACAGAATGCTTATCGAACAACTACTACACGGACTAGATAGTAAACATTCCGTCGATTCTATTGTGGCTAAACAACCTTCAACATTCAGTGATGCCTACAACATTGCACTAGCTGTAGAGGCAACGAAGAATACTACAGCTGTAGTTAAGGCTAAGGAAGTTCCTGAACTTACCCACAAGGTAGGCTATAGGCGTACACAAAATTTCCAAGAGAGAGTTCGTCGTGAAGACCGAGCCCAGGGGAGCATAAGTGCCTGTCACGGCTGTGGGGGCAATCACTTACGACGCTTATATAAGTTCCTTAATTCAGAGTGCCGCTCCTGCGGAAAAAAAGGGCACATCTCGACCATTTGTCGCTCTAAGACGTCGCAGGTAACATACGTGAAAATGCCACTACATCTCTAGCACCTTGTGATGGCCTAGATGAGGTACATAAACTGAATAAGATTGAAACGAACAACGCTGTCAGGGCTAACGACAAGAAAATGATTACACTTACGATCGATGGACGATCATTAGCAATGGAGCTGGATACTGGCGCACCCACCGGAATGGTGTCATTGGATACCTTACGTTCATTGAAACCATCTTACAAGTTGATTCGAACAAACAGACAATTTGCCAGTTATTCAGGACATAAAATTCACTGCATCGGCCGTATTGTTGTAAACGCGAGGCTTGGAACTACGACACACCGACTCAACTTATATGCAGTTGATTGCGGCGATTCTCTGCTCGGTAGGGACTGGATATCCGGATTCGCCCACGAAATAGACTTTGTACAGTTATTCAGGTAGCAGAGTAACAAAAAATCGGATCAGGTAAATCAAATAACTAGTTGTGGAAACTATGAAGTGATGCTCAAGTACGACTGAATGCTCTTCTGAATGCATACAATGAAGTTTTTAGCGATGTCGCAGGGAAGATGTCAGGCCCTTCAGCTACACTCCACTTGAAAGATGAAATCAGTCCAGTTTTTGCAAGAGCTGGTGACATACCATTTGCACTACGGGAAGCGTACGCTCAAGAAATAGATCGCCAAGATAGCGTCAGGTTTTTACGAACGTGTAGAATATTCTTAGTGGGCCTCAACTACTCACGTTGTAGCTAAGAAAAATGTCAAAATCGGATTACTGGTAACTACAAGCCTACACTAAACCCAAGGATGATTATAGACGAACTGAAGGGTGCGGCACTTTCTGTCACCTAGATATTACGGATGCCTACTCACATTTGACTGTCGATGAAACTTTCAGTAACGCCTTAACTCTAAATACTCCCACTTATGGACTTATCAGACCAAAGAAAGCGGTCTACGGAGCTGCGAATATTCCCGCCATATGGCAACGGCGCATGGAGATGCTCCTTAAAGGTATTCCTAACGTTCTAAATTTTTATGATGATATTCTCGTGTATGCAAAGACGTTTGATGAATTACTTGCTACTCTTAAAACTCTGTTGAAAGTGCTCCAATCTAATGGCCTTCGGCTGAATAAAGAAAAATGTGTGTTTGCTTCACCAGCAGTCGAATTGTTGGGGCATAGAATCGATAAGAACAAACACGTGAAAGACATTCGAGACTCCGCTACCCCAACTTCACATGAAGAACTGCAACTATTTCTTGGTAAAGCTACCTACTATAGCGCGTTCATCTCAAATCTTTCAACCAGAGACCGCCCCTTTGACAATTTCATGGTGAACCAAATACAGCAACTACCAGTAAGAGCTGAGCAAATTGCCGAAGAAACAAAAAAATACCCTCATCTTAAAAAAATAATGCAAATGCTGGAGTCAGGACTAAGCCTAACGCGAGAAGGCTACAAAGCGCCGGAGATGCATTACAGTTTAGCAGCAGGCTGTCTTACTTTCGAACACAGGGTGTTAATTACGAAGTGCTTGAAAAGCACAATTCACCACGACCTTCACATGGCATATTTAGGAATAATGAAGATGAAAGGCTTGGCCCGTTCATTTGTATACTGGCCGGGCATTGACAGCGACGACGAAAGCTTGCAGTGAATGTGCAAGACATGCACATGCACCACCAAAGTTTAGTCAACACCACTGGGAGTATCCTCAAGCACCATGGGAACGAATCTATATCGATTACGCTGGACCTTTTGGAGGGGTTATGATGCTGGTCGTGACCGATGGATACAGCAAGTGGTTAGAAGTTAAGGTGACACATACTTCGACTACCAGTGCAACTATTGCTATTCTTGACGAGCTGTTCGCTGCTTATGGTGTTCCAATCACTATTGTTTCTGACAATGGATCAAATTTTACTTCTGCGAAATTCAGTGACTACTTGAGGATGGTTGGCGTCAAATTCCACAAACGCACGGCTCCGTATCACCCAGCTACAAATGGTCAGGCTCAGCGATGTGTTGAAACAGTGAAGGACGCCCTTAGAGCTACCAAGAATTACATTCAATCAAAAACATTTCAATTAATTCCTTAGACAATACCGGAAAGCACCACACGCTACGACGGGGAAGTCTCTATCACAGCTCTTTTTGGGTAGGCCAATCAGACGAGATTAGATCTGATCAGACCGGAAGAAACGAAAAATGAGGAGAGACAGGCTTACAATTTCAATCCAAGCTACCGGGTTTTCGAACCAAACAGCGCAGTTTACTTCTTATCAGGAAATCCTCAAATGGACAAATGTCTGGCAGGTAAAGTCGTCCGAAGACTGGGTGACTTACACTACAACATTGATTTCAAAGGAAAATTCGTGAAGCGACATGTTGACCAGATCAGGAAGAGGGCTGAGTCGAGACCTCCATCAAGTCTTCAGATAAAATAGAAAGGCGTCCAACTTTTGGTATGAACTTGGATTTGGGACCGTCATCTTCTGCATGTGGACAAGCAGTTAGGAATACTCAACCTTCAGAAACTGAGGCTGCACTTGACGCTTGGCGGAAGTCCACAATCAATTGAATCCAGACGGACTGCTCCAAGAACTCACCAGCCTCCAGAAACGGTAACGACTACTTCTCGAAGATCTTCTAGGGCCAGGAGGTCTAGGCAACTCTATAGTCTATAGGGGAAGAATGATGTATTTGAATTTAGGCGGGCTTTCTGCTGCCACGCTTTTTGTCTATTGGCACGTTTTTGTTTATAGATACGTGAAATGGCGAATAATAAATAATATCATTTTGTTAAACGTCAATTATTTAATTACATATTCAACAGCGGTTAAAGGACATCGTGTTTCAAACTCAACCTAGGACCAGAGAAGATATGAAAAACCTGATTCGTAATGCAATAAATAACATACCGAGAGCCTAAATTAAAGCTGCAGCTTTGTCTACCTATGAGAGGCTTCAGCAATGCATAGAGCGTGACGGTCAGCATTTCGATCGTTTACGGGGGCATTAAAAACCTTTCTTTTTTAAAATCGGTCCTTTTTGGTGCTTCAACTTACATAATAAAAGAATTCCAGAACAATTAGTTTAAAAATTAAAAATTTGAGAAATTTCCTTATAGTTTTCTTTGGCTTAAATTTTAAGTTAGGAACAAGATATCAAGCTTGTTTAGGCAATATTTAGCTACTTTTTCACGAAAAAAAATCACACCAATCAATGCATTTAATTTTTATTGAGAATATTAACCATTTTGTCGGAATGTCGAAAAAAGACCACTAGCGGCGACATGTGAAACTAACAAAACTTCAAATAATATAACATTCCATTGTAGCGCAAGAATAGCTATTTTCAGCTAGCCCAAGTTTGTTAAAATTGGCTTAGCCGTTTCGAAATAGTATATTAAAGAACTAGTTTCAGAAGACGCATTTTATAAGACGAGTACGAGTCGCTAAAATGCCTTCTGAAACGAATTCTTTATACTATTTTTTCTATTTTGGGCTTTTCAGATTGATTTTAAAATAAAATTTCGCGAGTTTTTAAATTTAGGGAATTTTGAAGTGTAATTGCTAAGGTGGCAATATTTTCATTAAATTTTGGTTTAAATGCTAGTTTAAGTTTAATTAGTACATTTATCATATGTTTCATTAAAAAAATGGGTGGAAATAAAAATAAGTAGATAAATAAATCTACTGAACATTAATTATGATTTAAATTAATGCACACCGAACGTAATGACAGCTTGGACACAGTATACAATAACATTCAGTAGGGACAGTATGCGTCGGCACCTTTGAAGTTTAAAGGATAAGTTTTCATATCTCTGGTAGGACTTCTTAGAAATCGATATAGATGGCATTGTGATAAAACACTGTTGTGACACTGTCAAATCGCTTACATTGTTAACACGATAGATAAGGTCAACACTGTAATACTTGTTAACCTCAAATCCAAATGTCCCGAATCGTTTTGTTGTAAGAGAATTTATGCGATAAATAATCGTCCAATAAATTAATTAAATCGAGAATTTACTACAGTTTCAAGCGCCAACTTTTACTTGTTTATTTTAAAACACTAAAATGTAGAACGGTTTCAGCCCCAGGGCTTTAATGCAAAGTGAACCAAAAGAATTGTAAAAAAACACTTAAGCATGCTGCCAAATAATTGTTTTTCTTCTTATACGTTCACCCTCATCATTTGTAAATTGAAAGTTTTTGTTTACAAATTTTAAGGCGTAAAATAACCACATTCTACTATATAATTTCAATAAATATGTATATGGGAAATGTTCACAACGATGACTGAAGGTCTCTAAGGTATACATTTATAAATTGTGACAAAGTTCGATCCAAGAAGACAGTAGCTTCAAAATTTTTCTCAAAAACCTGTTCCAGTTCACAAACGTAATGGAAAAAATTGTCATTGGGCATATACAACTTGCCAAACAGTTGGAGGTTTTTGTTCTGATAGCTCCGGAAATGAGCATACAAAGAAGTTTTGTCAAGGTCTTTATGATCATTTGCATATTGTTTGCATACATCACAACTATGAACACTTAAACATTTTCGG
Organism: Abscondita cerata; assembly: GCA_030710515.1. NCBI lineage: Eukaryota > Metazoa > Arthropoda > Insecta > Coleoptera > Lampyridae > Abscondita > Abscondita cerata. The sequence continues at coordinate 26,905 of JALBCR010003618.1, read as the reverse complement.
ATTAGGTAACCACAAGTGTGTACCTGATTGAGTTTTCTTCGATGTTATGGTAATGGTAATCATAGTCTTTCAAAGTAATTATGAAATCTTGCGTTTCTAAAGGTGCATTTACATCCACAGATCTCGAAATAGTGTCTAGATTTAATTTTAAGATCTCACCGTAATCTGGTAAACAGTTTTGACGTGGAGAATGAAAGAAGTTTTGAGAAAATACCTTTTTGAAAGAAAATAAATACTCAAATCCTTCAGACTTTAGTTTATCCCATAAAATAAGCACACCTTTTATTGTAATTGCAAAACAACGAATGAATTTAACCTGACTTTAAATTTCTTTGGTGTGTTTATTTACTTTAAGTGTTTAGAAATCGTAAACATTTGCTTAGGATATTCCAACACCTTAAAAGCACAATTATATTCTTTTGTATTGCTTGTTCGTGAAGAATTCAGAATATCAAAAAATTTGTCAAATAATTCGATAACTTCAATTGTTGCGGTTGCATCTTCAGCAAGTTGGACCATTTCCTATAAATATTATTTTTGTAATTAAAATACCTACACACTAAGAATTTTTATTGTGATACAAAAGTGAAAATATTTCTAGCAATGTTTTTAAAATTTTTGAATAGCGATGGCTACGCCACTACCGGGAAACGTAGGAAGTCCTGCCAACTGGCTGTCATGCGCGAGGTAAATTTTGTCATCAAGGACCTACTGAATGTTATTGTATACTGTGGCTTAGACGTTATCAGTGTTACCACCGTTCGGAATAAAAATTGTTCTATTTCTATAAAAGAACTCAAATTTGTATAAAAGAACTCATTTGGGTGCTTTTATAGCTCTGTAAGCGACCCAAAATAGAAAAATACTTATTTTTATCGGAAACCTTTGAAATCCCCCCACCACTTTATTTTTAGAGATACAGCAAAAATTGTCAAACAAAAAAGGTTAATATAGGGGAGATGTGAATGCATGTGCTGATAAATCGTAGGAGACATATGTATACAGAATTTTGAAATTCAGTTCGGGTTACCGATACCTACTTAAAATAAGTAGCATTGTATGCAAATTTTAGCTGATATCAGTGAAAACGTTTTCATGTTATCACTTTGACTCGAGCATAATTTTTAAAATAAACAGTTTTGAAATTAAAGTAGATATCACTGTTAACTGCATTAATGGAACATTGTATGCTTTCCATAATAATCTAAAGTTTTTTTTATTTAAATTCCCATTAATAGCATAACATTCAAAAGGGTTATATTTCAAAAATGGTGTTCCATCAATTCCAAATATAAACACAACTGACGTAAGAACAAATTAATTACCTTCGAGCAACATTAAGCCTACTTGCCGCCAGGCTATGTGTTGGCAATGGTGGCATAACATTCTGATCATTAGCATTACTAGGCAATCTCAAAGAACCCAAATATTCTAAACCTCTAATTCTACGATGCACTTGAGGTTGTGCCGGAGGAGATTCAGCTTGTTGATTAGGTCTTTGATTAGCTGACGGTGGTGGTCTTTGCACCAAGTGAACAACTTTTCCATTGACATCTGTAATAAATCGAATTCACTTATAACTTAACAGTGTAATGAAGGTTTACCATAGTCGTTGAGTTTTGAAGAATCTTGCAATACACGACCACAATAAATAATTCTCTGAGTATCAGCGGGAATGTTTACAGTAGCAGCTATCTTCTCTTTAAATTGAGCCACAGTCATCTACAAGAAAAAATTGATCATTTTTGTTTTAACATTGGATTAGTAGTAATCCTTACGTCGTCATCAACAGTAAAGGCATGGTTTTGGGAATCCAAGGTTTTCACAGTTAATTCAATCATTTTCTCTGAAAAATGACTATGCAAAATGAACGCAATTAAAAGCTAAATAATAGATGAAACGCAAACATAAAGAAGTAACAAATGTCAAAATAATTGCCTATTTCACGACAAATTTATCACTTAGTAACGTTTAAGGATTTTCTATGGAGATGAGTAATGAGCAAAATGGTGAAAACGGTTAAGTACGATAAGACGAAAGCGGTAAAATACATCGTTTAACATTGCATTAAATCTTTGGGCGTAATACCTAGTAAGTTTCTTCGGCAATTTCCAAGCTATTTCTTAATCACAATTCAGGAACTACAACAAATACTACTTATCGCACCTTTTAAGTTAACCATTTTATGCTGGCAAGTGTCATTAAGGGTTGCCAACTGCTTGATTTTCGTTCAGTTTGAGCAAGATACCACACAATAATATACAAGGTTAAAGTGAATTAAATCAATGAATTCAGTATTTGAGTGACGTATAGTAATAAAAGGTTTATTATAAAGTTACATTTAGAACTACAACTACTTTAGTATCAGCACAATTTTATAGGCGATTAGAGTGCGATAGAGGCTTTTTTATCGAGGCTAATTGTAATTAATAAACACGGTGTCATACACAATAGTTAAAATAAATCGTCAAAACTAATGGTTTAGCCAATTAAAATTTAATAAAACATATAAAGACTCACCAATATTTTTTATTTGTTCCTCACTTGTAAACAGGGGCTTATCAACTCACCTTGAAAATGCATGTTAACTAGCTACTAACTTGTAAAATATAACTGGCTAGCCTGTAAAATTTTACACGCGTCCTCATATTTTACCTTATTTTAGGTAATTTGAAATGACAGACAAACTCTCTAACGTGATTTATTTGTTATTAACATTTGAAAATTGGGTTTTATTACTATCGTATACATTAAATATCATGGTGGAGTGGCGATTTCCAGTAATATTGAAGTTTCCAGGAGATGTTATGTCACTTGTACTTGCACATATATTTTCTGTAGAAGTGGATGGCGTGGATTCTTCAAGTGGAAACATTCTTTTGCCATTTTAATCTTATTATTAATCGAATCATCTAAGTAGCTTTCTGCAATTTGTGTTGATTTCCATCCACCTTGCACGCTTCAGAGCTAAAGTATCACCACCTGCATCAACCGCCATCGTTGCTCCAGTTCGTCGAAATGAATGCCCTGTATAAAGTGCCGGTTCTTCTAATTTCAAATATTCAGCAATTTTCTTGGGTATTGCGCCTACAGTATGTTGACCTGCATTTAGGGCGATCTTTACTTCTTGGAGGTCGTAGAGCCGCATATTTCCGATAAAGAGCACAAGGTTTAAAGCTACACCCATCGTCCGTTATTGTAAACCTCCTTGTCGTTAAATTTTTGGTCTCTCGTAAGGTGACAACAATATATTTCTCCAAATCCTCCACGTCATTTACAGTGAGGGATAGAAGCTCATCGCACCGACAACATACAAATATACCAAAAATGGTACTGACTTTCTCGTCAGAAGCTTCAATGATAAACTTTTCCACTTTGCTCTTTCGTCAGAACCTTGGCTTTCTTGGGGACGCAACGGCGGATCCAGTGAGGGGCGATTGGGTGGATCGCCCCCCCGCCCGTCAGAGCTAAAAAAAACAAGTTAAAAGATTTGAAAAATTTACATGCAACTTGAAACAAAATTGCAATTGAAAAATCTACAGCGACAACATGCAAAAACACAATAAACCGTTATTATTATTATTATTATTATTATTATTATTACCATTTTTACAAATCACACCCATGAAAACGCCCCCTCCGTGGCGGAGTCCTGGATCCGCCGCTGTGGGGACGTAGCGTTCATTTCGTCTTTTCAAAAACGCAACCACTTTATGAAATCTAGAAAATGACATATGTAACTAAAAACCTTACTAATAAATATAAGAAAACAAACCTGCAAACATCAATGTTTTCTTTAACTGCCAAACAACTCTTAACCATTGACCTCTTCGACCATAAAGAATTCGGGCTGAATTTGGCAGACAATTTATTGATATACGCTAATATAACGTCTTCCGTAACACCAGTCACGTTGTTTTCCTTTTGTCACTTTTTGAACTCCGCGTACTCGTATTCATACCTTGATGAAGATTTTTCGGGCAGTAATCTTGCAACTACATTTGCTGCTTCATCAATATGATAGCTTGCGGAACACTTATTTCAGTAAATCTCACCAGCAAAACGTTCCGGAAACGTGAAATTGAAATGAAATAATTAATCAACAAAATAAGTCCCGTGCGTTTCCAAAGCAATACGTCTAGAGCTCACATGATTTTTCTCCGATTTTCGAAATTTTTAGAATTTTTAATGGTTTATTATTCATTTATAATAACTTTTACAAGTGAAGAACAAATAAAACATTCAACAATACACGCAAGGTAACGGGTTTTACCTTGCTAGTAATGTTAAATACTATTAACGAACGAACGACTAAACGAGAATTTCTTATCCAGCATGGGCCAACGCCGACGAAACAGAAGCAATTGCAGCCACATGAATAACTAAATAAAAAAACTCAGACCCGTCAATTTCTGATGGGGGCATCTTTTCAATTTTTCAATTGCATTATTAAATTTGTTACTGCAATATCTTTTGTTTTTTTTAAATGACAAATCCGGTAAATCATATGAGGGCCCGCTAAGAGCGATGACACACACAGCGGTTTGTCGACTCAGCTGTCGGCTCGACTGCCGTGTCCGCGCATTCGCAGGTATTCTCAAATGACGCAAAACACACACGCCGATACTACCGCCGGGCGCATGGAAAGCCGTCTCGACACGCCGTCTATTGGAAGAAACGCGCGCGGTTTTATTACTGACGCGGCGTGTATTTACGTTGTTTTTCATTAACACTGACACAGTCAGTTTATCCGGCGTTTTCTTTTGTCAAACGCAGCTACCTAATACGATTTTCATTAAAATTAAAGATTTAAAATGCGCAAGCGGCAGCCGTCGACACAAAACCGCTGTGTGTCGTCGTTAAAGCGGCAGTCGAGCGGACAGCCGAGTTGACACAAACCGCTGTGTGTGTCATCGCTCTAAGGGTTTTTGTACGGTTGTTCTAGCCGAACGGCCAAAGGAAACTAGCAACATGTGGGGTTTTTTGAAAAGCATTTTCTGTCGTCTATCCGATTTTGCACAAAAAACTGTGGGTTGCCATTTAAAAAGTTTGATGTGACGTCATTTCCGTTAAAACTAGAGGTAATACTGGAATGCCTACAGGCTGAAAAGATTTCCCCCTCAGAATCATTGATTTTTCTATATAATTTATTAAATTTTTAATTGACTAAATCATCAGTTTTAATGATTTATTTTAACTATTGTGCTTCACACGTGTTTATTAATTGTACAATTAACCTCGATAAAGCCCTCGCAAGTTTGGACAAGACGTCGGCATTTATGTAGCATAAGACATCGTACGGCGCCGTCATTATGTTCATCATTCATTTTAGCGAATCAGATGCTCGCATTAAATTTTGACACGTGTTCTGAACCAATAAGCGTTACACACCTTTCAAGATGCATGTGCCTAGTCAAATAACAATTATTTAACATGCTATATTAGCCAAAGTTCGTGGGATACTGGTAAACGCGTCGTATAACCTTAAAATGGGCAAGAGTTGAAACAGATTTATTTATTTCCTTATTATATTCGCCAAGAAGGTAACAGCTCATAGACCCTTTTTATAGTGGAAGGTTTTTGTCTACTATAATAAAAGGGTACACAGAGCTGTTATACCTTCTTGGCGAATGCAATAAAAAAATTAAAAAACCGGAAGGAAGATATAATTCGATTATTTGACATATTTATACAAAGCGCAACAATTATTGAACAAATACAATTAAAAATAATTGTTTAATACCTACCTCTGCTGGTTGTGTTTAGTCCTCCCAAACAAGAAATTGAGAGTAGACGTAGTTTACTGTTTTGTAGCTGTTTGAAACTAAAATACCATATAGGTAATTATATGTTTCATTTTCACACATATCAATTACTGTTACTTAGTTTGTTAATTATTTAGTTATTAATTTTTTTTCCCGTAGGTTTTTGGACTACTAATCAATTTTTTACTTCACATCTTACGAAATAGTTGAATAGAAAAGTTGGATGGTTGTTTATATTATGTATTTGGTGATAAAGTGCATAGCGCTATCTAAGCGATATAGTTTTAATGCTTGAAACACACGTGTTGATGATAAAGCCAAGTATAACTTGTACGGAAGCATACCCGCACACATGTCGTTACAGTTAACTGTTGGCATTTTTCTTAGTTTATACAATTCACACGTGTCAATGTTTTTACACGAAATGTCGTAAGACACACATTTTACTTTGGTGATAACATTAAAGAAAGTAAAGTTAAGAAAGTTGATGTTATACATTTTGAAAGTAACGACAACGCTGGGTAGGTGGGCAAGAGTTAATAAATGTTTACTGCTCGTTAGAATTGCTTATTTTACAAACACATAAACATATTTAAAGTAAATAACTACACGTCGCAATAAAGGCGTTTCCAAGTACGTCACGACTGAACGTCACCAGAACAGCTGTTTGCGGACAACTAAAACGTGTGATCTTACGACAGTTTCGTAAACCATGGTTTTTCTTGTTTTTAGAAGTTTTTGAAGATTTTTGGAAAGTACTTTTAAATATTCAAAGCGCACATTTATAGTCTGTGTTAAGTGAGTATAGATACCTAAATCTATTAATTTGGCATTTTACTAAAAAATTGTAACAAGCAGCTGAGTTTTATTTGTTATAATGAAAAGTAGAACTATTACTTACGCTTATACAATGTTTGCCACTTATTTTACAAAATTTGCCGAAACTCCGTTTCAAACTATGCAAAAGTCTGCAATCAACTGTTTGTGACGTCACTTGGAAATTCGTTCATAAGCACAAATTAAAATATGACAAAAAAAAACAAGATAGGAAAAATTAGGCAAATTCTAATTCAGTATTTTTCGGGTCTTTTTAAGTTGGGAGAAAAGGTGATGGTATTCACCAAATTGTCGGCTCTCGCGATTAGCTTTATAAACACCTATACGTTTTTGTGGAAAAACTTAAATCGATGTTATCTAATAAAAATAAGTTTCTCCTCCTTCTCGAAAACACGCGGGATATAACAAGCTTCTAGGTGGTCACCTAAATAGGGACAAAGTGCTTTAAGAAAGTGCCTTACTATTTACTTGTTATACGGTTAAATAAAACGTATGCTAATATGTTTCCGGAAATTCCCATGGAATTAAATTACAATTACTGGAATTTGGTAATGAAAAGAGAAAATCAGCCCGAAAATTTCATTAATTTGATTGTTAATTATAATGGCGTCGTTTCGTTGTTATTAGCATAATCAATATTCCTAAAAGTCTTGAGATTGTTATTTTTAGTTGGCTATGATAATCGAAAGATCGACTTATGTAACTGCTAACACATTTGTCGACAAAGTTGTTTTAATCAGAATGCATTATCATATGTGTTACGTTAACACGAGTCGACACTAGATGTCGCAACAGTTATTGATAAATTTTTATAATTTATCTTGTACCAATTTGTATTATTTGCTAGTAATACGTACTATCTTCTGCCCGAAATGCACTATTGCCGGTACATGCCTTGAAATTCTATAAACTGCTACACTTCACCTGCGCGAGATTTCCGATGGAGGGGCATATATTTTAATTCTTTTAAAAATATTGTTTCTTTTGAAACATCGTGTATAAATCGTTGAGGTTAAAATTAAGATTTCAAATTTTCAACCATGGCTATGGCTGCTAATAAACCGAAATTTATAGTCTTCGATTTAGGTATGATTGCAAAATAGGTAACGTTATATTTTCTGTATAATAAAAAACTTTAGATTATACTTTGTGGCCTTTTGGGTGGACTCTCATGTAAATCCACCGTTTCGGAAAAGGTAAATCATTCAAGATCATTTCTCAAAAATTCACAAATCTTTTTGTCATAAGAACATAATACTTGCTGCAACACTTTAGCTCTTCTGGGGACATCATTGACTCAACCGGAGCAAAGTAAAATGCTACAAAGAAGTACCTAAAGTGTTAGAGAGCCTCCATCACGATGGATACATTCTTGGTATAGCGTCGCGTACGTCGGAAATTCATGGTGCGTTGCAATTAATCGATTTATTTGGCTGGGCTAACTATTTTACATATAAAGAAATTTATCCTGGGAAAAAAACTACGCGCCGCCAAGTAATGTTATAAGATGGTATAATTTGGAAGTGTATTCGTTTGTCATAGTTTCAGGAAGCAATCCGAATACAGTATGGGGACATGTTATTTTTTGGCGATGAGAATCGAAACATACAGGATTTGAGAGAAGAAGGTGTAACTTCGATTCTAGTCAAAGATGGAGTTACCAAGAAGGTAGTTGAGGATGGTTTGAAAGTGTATGCACAATCAAATGAGTAAATTCATTAAATAAATTATTTATTGAGTACATGTTGGTTTTTTGATATGTACACCAATCCGTGTTGTCTTGCAATGATGGTGGTACAAAACGGGTCAATGCAACGTTTGACTTGTAAATTGTTAGCTGTTGGTTTTGAGGTCTGAGGCTGAATTCAAAATAACTGCGTAAGGGAAATAAAATTTATAGGTAATGTGATTTCGTAGTTCAAAAGTGAGTTTAGATCTTATATATTCAATGTGAGCATCTTCTCCATGATCACTGTATTGGTTACATTTTTTTTACATAAAATAGTGCAATTCTGATTTTGTATACAATTTTGTGTTTATTATAAAATTTGCTTGTACAAACATAATAAATAAAGCTATTTGTAACCTCTTTCTCTAGCATAATCTTTCAATCCGTAGTTGATAAGTTTATATTTATGCCATTTTAACCAAAACTGATACAACACCTGCTTCTCTCAAATCATAAATATTTCGAAGCTCATCGTCAAAAACAGCATGTCTTCATAAGATACCCCAGATTTCATTCTGAGTCTGTAACACGCATGTTAAGGATTGTACCTAATTAATAGTAAACAAAGTACTTAGAAAAGTGCAAAATCTTTCTCCCTGGATAGATTTCTTTGTAGGTAAATACTGATTCCAATCGAACAATTCGATTAGCTGTTCGGCGCTATAAAGTTTTGGCGTTCTAGATGCGACCGCCAAAATATATCCTTTTCCATAAGTGTCTGTAGTATAACGGGCACGTCTTCATAGTGTTGAATAATTGATCCTTTGGAGTCGACGATTGCACCACAAGTACTGAAATAATAGGCAAGTGTAAAACTGAAATCTGTGGTAGCGATAGCGAAAATATTTACCTTTTACAAAATGGTGGATTTGGTTGACGATGCAACCAAAATGGCCATAAAGTGTAATCTGAAGTATTTTAAAAGTTGAATAAGAAATTTATTGCAAAATGTTTATGTACCTAAATCGAAAACTATCAGTTTAGGTCGTTTCCTTCCATTATTCGACATAACCTCAATTTTGTACAGTGACAAATAATGTAGATCTCTGTTTTTTGTCGACACACGCCGAATCTTGTGTCGAATCGTTGATTGAAAAATACTGAATACAATAAGATTTTTTTACTCTGTGAATAGTATGATAAACAGGGAAACTTCAAACTAACGGATAAAAAGAAACTAATTATGGCGCTGTGGTTACATCATAGATAAACGGCAGGTTTAGATGAGAAACTCATGCTTAAGCTTGTATTACATTATACTTTTTCGTGTAGAAACTTTGACAAGTTTGTAAACTTGATGAACTTAACAAAACTTTTATAATGTTACGGAAACTTCGTCCAAGTTTTGAAACTAGAAGGATTATTTTTCTGTGCTAGAAGCGGACCAAGTTTTCATCAAAGTTTACTTACTAGACTTGCGCACTGGATCAAATTTAAGAGCTACCAACACTTACTCACAAATTAGTTGCTTATGTGTTTTTGATGTTTGTTTATTTCTACCAAGTGCTTCTACGGTTATAGCGTTAAAACACGAATCTTTTCAAATTTTATGTAGGATGTCTTAGAACACACGTTACAATTACAGTCAAAATATTGTTTATTTTTCTTAAACTGGTTACATTCTGTATTTTAAATTGTGAGGTTGTCAGTTACCATTATTTATTGACCGTTGAGCCACAGAAAAATAAACTATACAGAAACTCCACTCGACTGTTGGCACTTCGATGTTGATTGACAAAACATTTTTCGCGCATACTTCTGCACACATAGGTTTAATAACAATATGAATAAAGCGGCTGTACAAATTTTGTACGGAGTATAAGATTTCATCAAGCGGCACTTTTTTTCCTTTCAAAGGTATTTCAATAAAGACCACCAAAATACCAAAGAAAGTGTCTATTTAATTCTAAAATACAAACAAGCACATATAGTAGATTATATATCATTAAGAGTAGAAGTAGGTCTTTTTGTGGTGAACCCAGATGATTGACGGACGAGACGCCAGTGTTTTTTATTTGCCTCGGCTATCGCCTCTGCAACTAAAACACATTCGTCATGAAAAATAAAATTTTAGTACCTTGAAACATTAAAAACTATTATCTAACACCATCAGTTTTGATGCATTTAGTCACTAATTTTAGTGACTAAAGTAGGCTTTTATTCACTTCTGACTAAAATGTTTAAAAATGCATATATTTCTGTGTTTATGTAAATAACCTTGGCAATGAAATCTGCGCAACCATGATAAAATTACAAATTACTTGAAAATTTTGCTTTTTCGCAAAAGTAACTTCAATCCGTTACGAGTTGCGAAAACTGCTGGTGTAAGATAAACGTCGTATATCACACGCGAGAGAAATGCCATTATAGAGCTCGTGAGAATTATTGTGTGCTATCGCATGCTCGTGGTTCAAAATTCTCACTCGCAGTTATAATGATGCATTTTCTGACTTACTTAATTAACTATAGTTCTTTATTACATGGAACAAAGACAGCCAAAACAAAAATGCAGACATAATAAAACAACATTAAACATTAATTTAAATATTTAAATTTTTTTCTGGTTTCTGCTATGTATGGTTGACCAGAATCTTTTAAAATTACAAGCATGCACAACAAAAATTTTGAAAAATTTTGTATTTTTGACATCCCGTGAGTCTAATGTGACATTTTAACCTGAGGCTTAAAATCGATGAGAAGCCCAATTAATCGAAATACCTGGGAATTTTAATCGCAATAAACAAAAACGTTGTGGTTGTTACAAAAGAAAACTTATTCATATTGTGTTTGCTAAAATCATAAGAAAGGAGTTGGCAACTTTTGATTATACTAAATTTGATTATGATTTCTATGATTTAAAAATCCAGTAAAATAAAAATATATAGCAGTTCGTTCATAGATAGTACCAAGTAATACATTGATAAATTTCTTCGTTCGGTTTACAGTGGTCACTGGAAATACAACATATGAATATGTGTGTCTGCATTAACCTATCCTTGTCACCTTCCCCATGTCTGACAATTGTTGCTATTCGTTCATTTATTGTTGAATTTTCCGATTTTATATACAATTTATTAGAAAATAATGTCCGTCTTGCGATTGGTAGGTTGCTGTTATTAAAATTTCATTCATATTAATTTCAAAACAAACTTTTTTTTCACGCAAAATTTGTTTTAATAAGTTTAAAATGTTTTCATATATACTGTACTACACAGTAGCATTTTCGGGTTTTGCCCACAGAAGCTTTTCTGCGATTTGTCAATTCGGCTATTTACCAATTCGACTGGTTTTGAAATTTGAAGTCGCCTGCATAAAAGTTGGATATTTTTAAACACTGTGTAAGATACAGAGTGGCCCACCAAAACGAAACAGACCGTTTTTGGAACTATCTTCCGCTTTCAAAAAAACCACGGACAGCTCAATTTTTGTTTGGTATGGGACATCTTCCGAAGACAAAGTTGACGAAATCTTAAATGGCATGATAGGTCGACCGGTACCTCATATGAAAGTTCTTTCAATTCTCTATACAACTATATACATCTTATTTTGGTCGAGGGGCCACAGCCCTATTTTCGAAAATAAAAAATAGAAAATACTGCAATATGGAAGAGAATGTCCATTTTTGTTTACATTTTATTCCGAGAAGGGGTCCCTTCACCGCATCTACAGAGAAATTTCATCAAAATGAGAGGTCCACTTAGACCCCTTTCTCGGAATAAAATGTATTTGGTAGAATATAGAATTACAATACCTTTCATAGGAGGTGCCACTTTTGACAGGACAAATTTCATCATTCATGAATGTCCCTTGCAAACATGAATTGGCATTCTGGGCCTTATTGTAGTATCTTCCGACTTTATTTTTAAAAATAGGGCCGGCGGGGCCCCCCCTGACCGAAATAAGATGCATAGTCTTATAGAGAAGTGAAATGGCTTTCATGCGAGGTACCTGTCTACCTATCATGCCATTTAAGATTTTTGACTTGGGGCTTCCTGGACCTTCGGCGTAAACTTTGTCTTCGGTAGATGTCCCCTTCCAAACAATAATTGACCTGTCCGAGCGTTTTTTCGTTTCGTTTTTGTGAGTCACCCTGTATACAAACAAATGTTTGGAATAGTTTGAACCAGCTGCTAATAAAAACGAAAACAAACTTTTGAAGCTCCCTAAATTAAAATACATTATAGAAATATATAAAAGCGCTTTTATTAAATTCACACAAAAAACAACACTTAAATAATTGCATTCACAAAATAAATGTTTCTGTACATTACTTACAATTCCTTATCAAAAATACAATTCATTAATCACAAATTTACTTTGTCACGTAAATGTAGTACGTACTTTAAAAACGATAAATAGCAATAAATGACAATAACTATGACTAGCAGCAAGCTATTAAAAAAATTAACACTTTCAATACAAAAGAAAAATTAAGTCAAGTATTTTAGGCCTGCCGATATAAATATATTGTGTGATTTTGTCCCTACTTTCAAATTACTCTATTTTTTTTCAATTAGTAATTCAAATACATAATAAATATTTAATTTCGTCGCTACATTGCCTAGACTACTTACAATTAAATTTATATAATTTTGAATGATACGAAAACGAGTGAAACAATTAAAACAACTCGTAATATATGATGCATTTCAAAATAAAATTAAAAGTGTAGCGTACAATATAAATCAATTAACAATAATGGACAGGTTAATATGTAATAATTGTAACAAAATTAATAAATAGTATCAATACTTAGCATAATTTGTTTATCACTTCGTTTACTGGATTTTTTGAAGGGGTGTCAATTGTAAACCCTTCGATAGCATTCTTTCTTCAAAATCTCGATCTTCTTCAGAATATCTGGAATTGGAACTATTTTAAAACAATATTAGTTTCGTTCGTGTTCAGATATAAATGATAAAATAACTGAAGGTGTATGTGGTGATCAATTAATTTTGAAATTTTGTATGTTTTAAAAAAGTCATCATATCAGCAAAAAACAAAGAAAAAGCGATGTGCTTTAGACAAATTGATTAAACAAAACTGAAAAAGTTATACAAAAATGTTTTTGAATTAAAATATTGATTAATTAATTTTATAGTAAATGTTCTATTCAAACCGAAAGTAAATTAAGGTAATTCAAATTAGTTCAGATTTCTAAAAATTAATTTAAGAAAGCAATTAAATTTATTTTTGTAAATAATGCCATGGTTTAAGTTGCAATAAACGGTTAAGAACAGGTGTTTACATTTTGATAAGCATTAAGTTTGTTGAATGCGTGGGACATAAAAGATATTTCTTGAAGTGAATAGACGAAAGGTTTGGGCAAATTAGTTTGGCGTCTAGCAGACGTGATATGAGTGCAAATATTAAGTGAAAATGAACTTCAGGTCAATGATACAAACATTAATTTAAGTGCAAGGAAACATGCCATAGTCGTAAATAAGATCTGAACGACTCGACATAAATAAAAATACACCGACCATGTAAAATTATAAACGAAATTTGAATTAATAAAGTTGGTGAAATAAAGACACTAATAACAACGATGTGTTCCATTGATTAAAGTATTGACTTGAAAGTGGCCAAGACAAATTCGAGAACTGAAAGTTTGGGAACGAATTAAGAATCGAATTTAAAGATTTCATCATCCGACCGGAATAATAAAAATTTAAGGTTAGTTATCTAAGTAAAAAAAATCATAATCAATGTAAAACGGAATATTTTTTTAGTAATTAAATTTTAATTTCGTTAACGTGCACGTATAAAATAAGTTTATTAAATATTTTTGTTTATGTTTTGCATGTAATATAAAGTATGCAATGGATTACAATAAAATTTATTTTATTAAACCATAAGTTCTTTTAAACGAACTCAAGCCCTGAGATTAAACTAAATCATGTTTGTAGTCTCACAGTTCAATAAATTTTTTTTCTAAATTAAATTAAAGAATAAAGAAACATCCTCTTAAATGATCAATAATGCCACAAATATGATCAAATCTTGGAGGTTGTTAAAACAAAAACCTCTTCCGGGATTGGACCATGCCGAAATGGTAACCGTAGTTGCCAACGTTTTGCCACCTATTAGCTTCATCAGGGCAACAAATGAGAGTTCAAGAAAGTCTACTATACGTCAGGTAATCAACTTGTCAACCAAAGTAAATACCTTCGTATTTCAATTTTTTCAATTGTATTATTAAATTGTTACTGCAATATCTTGTTTTTTTTTAATGACAATATCCGCGAAATCATGGTCCCTCTAAGGGTTTTTGTACGATTGTTCTAGCCGAACGGCCAAAGGAAACTAGCAACATGGGAGTTTTTTGGAAAGTATTTTTTGTCGTCTATTCGATTTTGCACAAAAAACTGTGGGTTGCCATCTAAAAAGTTTGATGTGACGTCATTTCCGTTAAAACCAGAGGTAATACTGGAATGCCGACAGGGCGAAAAGATGTTCCTCTCAGAAATAAAGTGAGTTTTTAACTCTGAACATTTATTGTGATTCCATTACGTACATTGCGCTACGAGTACGAGTAAGTTTAAACTTAAAAAATGTCTCGGTATAGTTTATACATTTTTCTGAAGATCATTTTTGTACAATAATAAGTCAAACGGCAAAATCTAGGTACCCGTTATTTTCTCAAAGAAAAAGATTGAGAGAGAAAATAGAAATTTATGTATAAAGAGGTACATATTTTTCCGAAATCCCAAAATTTGAACAAAATCGGAGAATTTTTAACGTTCTTTAAGAAGTAAATGTAATCAGCCGTTTTCATTTTTACGTTAGCACCGGGCATGCGCGATTATTAAATTTACATACATTTTACCCATCTTTATCGGCAAAATTTGAACTTAAGGATCATCAGTACGTTTAGTATTGGGAATTTACATGTCAAGCTTCCAATTTTTTCTTTGAGTTTTCTCTGTTACCCGTGAACCGATTTTGACGTGTCATGTGTCAAAACGTAGGACGGAATGTCCTCTATCCGCTAACCACCTAAACAAAGGTCACCTAAATGACCTACAAGTCAACTCAAACAATACTCCACCAAACGAATTTCTTAAATCAACACATTTAAACAAGTAAACAAAAATATTGAAACATTCCACAGATCATTTGTACACATGTTAATTGTCATCAGTTCAAATTAATTAACAATAAAGTGTTTTATGTTGGACGTGGGAGCTAAACCATTCAAGGTAAGAAGCATTTTTATTTAGTAATTTTAAGCTATAGAATATTTAGTATGTATCTAAACATGGAAAATCTATAGGCTGCTACGCATCCACTTTACAATTCTTATCACAAATAAATAAAATTATTAAGATTTTTGTAATGTTCAATCAATGTGTGTAACGTACTTTTCTTATCAGTTCACAATCAACAAATTCAAATTTCAATTTCTACGGAGGTTCATTTTACCTCCCCACAGTTGTTTGTAGGATATGTCCCTACTGTAACATGCGGAATTCCTCCTTTGCTATTTTAATGGATAAGAAAAGTACGTTACACACATTGATTGGACATTACTTAAAAATCTTAATAATTTTTTGTGATAAGAATTGTAAAGTTAATTAATTTGAATTGATTACAATTAACGTGTGTACAAATAATCTCCCGAATGTTTCAATATTTTTGTTTACTTGTTTAAATTTGGTTGCCAAACAACATCTGGTCATTTTTTTGAAGACCATAGTTTGAGTGGACCTGTAGGCCATTTAGGTGACCTTTGTTTAGGTGGTTAGCGGATAGAGGACATCCCGTCCTACATTTTGACACATTACACGTCAAAATCGATTCACGGGTGACAGAGAAAATTCAAACAAAAATTGGAAGTTTTACAAATGTAAATTCCCAAAACTAAACGTGCTGATGATCCTTAAGTTCAAATTTTTGCCGGTAGAGATGGGTAAAATGTATGTAAATTTAAGAATCGCGCATGCGCGGTGCTAACGTAAAATGAAACGGTTGATTACATTTATTTCTTAAAGAACGTTAAAAATTCTCCGATTTTGTTCAAATTTTGGGATTTCGGAAAAAATATGTACTACCTTCACACAAATCGGCTGTATCCAACGACTGTCACCAACTTGAAAAATTTTCTAAACTTTATTCCTTTACATGTTTCAAAGGTTTGTATATGAGCTGGTTTTCTGTGATTATAAAAAATTATAGAGAAGTATGTAGAAGACAGTGATCTATTACTGGTATAACAAAAAACCTCAATAGTTTTGCAAAGGCACCAAATTTGCAAATCACCTCGAACGAATAGCACGGGTTTGACACTATTAATATTCACTATATAAAAACTATAGTGTCTAAAATTCAAGGCAAAACAAGAGAAATAGCCGTGGATAACTGTAACCGGTTAGGCCAATCGCACTTTCACGTCCTTAAAAACTAACTATAGACTAGTGCCAAAGCCTTTAAAATTGTAAAAGTTAAAAAATTAGAAAAGGATGACACCATTGTAAAAGTAAGAAAATATAAAAAATTAGAGGAAAAATAAATTACGGGCTTTGAGGTCGGGAAGGGTGAAAAGCGGTTTATTGCGATTTCCGGCATATCTACAATTCTTTTCAAAAAAAGTTAAATAGCAAAGTTGTAGGTAATTAAAAGATCTAGGTATTTACACTTTTTCACATAACCTCACAACAAATAAATAAAAAAAGATAAAGAATTAATTGCTGTAATATTGCTTAAACTTATTTGCTGCAGCTTTGAAACTGAATGTAGCAGTCTAAAATGTGGCTGCCGAAAACATGGTTTGAGATGCACAAATTTATGTTCGAATGATTCTGAAAAATGCTCCAATGTTGAAGAAAAACCTACGTGGACGTAAATGATACAGATAAAATTGTGGATGAAGAACCAATGCAGAATGAACAACATATTGGAAACATAGACGATGATGATCTTGAAGATTTCGAAAATCCGCTAGAATCGAAAAGAATCTAACGATGAAGAAATGTCATCAAAAGGTAAAAATAGTCCGTAATTTATTTTTCCTCTTATTTTTAGATTTTCTTCCTTTTTGCAATGGGTGTCATTGTGTTCTCAATTTTTGGTCTCAAAAATTAACAGCCCTGTAAAATGTAGTTTCTTACGAATACGAAAACCAAATAAAAATTTAAAAATGAATGCACATTTTATCCAAATAAACTGGTCACATTGCTGAACATCATCTGAAAACAAACCGCAACATTGTTTCAAAATGATTTTTATCTAAAGAAACCATAAATTGTCTAAACACTGAATAAATTACAAAAATCAGTTTGAAACACATTGTTTAAAAACTGTGACAAATAAAGCATATAAAATTACTTGTTTTAAATTTAAAGCCCAAAACCAACATATGCATATAATTATCCTGCTACGTAATCAGTGGATGGTGTTATGTGATTGATGGTATAAATTCTACAGTGCAATTTAATAATCTTACCTAATAAACAATCATGCTTGACATGCCTTGCACATATCGTTGCAAAACTATAATTTGTGATTAAAGAGTTAGTAGAAAATGAACATTAATAAGCGAATACTTAAGTAGCACTAGTAATATTCTCTAACTAGATGAAGAGCAAAGCAAACAAAGTTAATAAAAATCTGATTAGAAATAAGTTTAAATAAAACGACAAAACCAAGATACAGCAAAGCAACGGCAGTCTTAAAGAAATTAAAGAATTCTGGTTATTAGTGGTAAAACGTTCTAAATTTGCTGCTGTGATTGAAAGCTCGGGACTAGATTGACTATGTTTGAGTTTGAACCTTAAACGATCTTGTTCTAGAAGATTTATGAGAGAGTCCCGCTTCGAAACGATCTCCATCATTTCATTTATGATCCCGCTTTCGGTTTTAATATCTTCCTTAGATTTAATTCCATCTAAAAAATATGTAATTTGTTGAACGGTATGTTACTTATTATCTACCGTTATCTAATCGTTCTCGTAACTCCTGCTGAAGCCTTGCGTGTCTATCCTCCAACTCTAATTCTTGGGCTCGCACCATCAGCTCTCGCTCGTATCTTCTCAACTCCGTAAGATCTCTCATAAGATCGAACCATTGCTTAAGCAGCTCCGATTCTTCAATGTTGTCGTATATAGAGTTGTTGGTGTCTTCGCCTCGTAACGCCTTTTCGACAGTCACTCCCTTTGTTCCAGTTCTCTCGTTTTAACTTCAGTTTCTTCGAGTTTTCGTTGTATTTCTTGAGCGGTGCGATGCCTAAAACGAGCACGGGTAATAAAAGAAGTTTACCCAAATAAAAGTTACCGTTTTAGTCGAGCTTGTCTGGAAGCCCTTCTAACGCTTCTGGTACGACGACCTTCATGAATTTCGGATTGGTTCAAAGTGTCGGACGAATTTCGGTGATGACGCTTCCAATCGTGGTCTCCGTCTGAACTTTCATCTACAAAAAGCATTAAACATTTATTTCATAAAAAATGTACAGTACCTGTGTAATGAGATGGCCCGGATACGACATAATCTTTGGGTAACGGAGGTATGGGAGGTGGGGAAATATTCTCTACTCGTCTGATTTGACTTTCAGAGAAACTGCTCCTTCTAGGTATCTCGATGGGACTTTTGTCCTGCAAAATTTAATCACTGTTAACACTGCCCCGTTTTATGGAGTTCGACACAAGAGCAATATATTAAAAAACACATTGTGAGTAAATTCAGAGAAAACAAAGTCTAGCATGTAATTAAAATACAGAACGTCGTATTTCTAGATCATTGCACCTCAATGTTTATCAGTAACCATCTTTATATCAAGTCAAAACTAACACATCAGGGTGTCTTTAGCTGAGTGCCCATTACAAATATCTGGAGAACCGTGATAGCGAAAAAATCAGAATTTGGTGTGCAGCCATTTTTGACCAAGATTTATTATTTTAAAATATTTTCCAAATGGCGTCACTTCCGGAAGTTGATGATAACTTGATTTTTTGAATGTAATGACTATGATTTTATTTTCTTTTACGATTCCAAGTTGTATTTCAGGTCAACTTTATGTAAGGTACTTCTAACCTAAAATGTCAACTTTCGGTGATAAAGATTGTTTTATGTCAAAATTAACAAAAATCATCTATGTACGAAAAAAATTGTTGCAGTAACAAGGAATTGTAAAGACTTGTAAACATTCAAGGCAAGTGAGTACGAGCCGAGGATGTTAACAGTAGATACATTCCGTGTTACTTATTAAATTTTCCCAGCTGCCGTTGAAAATCTCAAAATTCCTCAAACATTAAATGTTTGCTTTAGTTTGGACGGTCGTCAATCTCATCTAAGTTGCCTGTATGTGCGAATAAATCAATTTGATTTACTCTTTTATGTAAATGACACTATATTGATTCCGTCGTCAAGGAAAAATAATACACGAATATATTTGCCATTTTCATGTTTTGTATCTATGTATGCATTATTTACATTACTGGCACCGAACAATGTTATTAAGGTTATTTTAATATTTTTTCGAAATCGTCAGTAAAATACAAAAAAATCGGCAGTAAAGTAAATAAAATCGGCAATGACCCATACGCCAGATATCTGGAATTATGACCTGATCTGACTAATTTGTTAAAAAATTACCAAATATCCAAGCTCAGTTTTATTTAAACACTCTTAGTTGTAATACGTTGTTTATTTGTGTACGCAGAAAGAATGTGTTTGCGGAAGCGCCAAAAAGAATAAACACGACACTATCAAATTAATAAATAACAATTTCATTTACTAAGGGTACAATTGGAAGAACAATTATCGCCTAGGGAATTAAACCAAAGGTAACTTTAAGCAAAAAATTATACAGCTGCGCCTAAGAATGATATACAGGGTGTCCCAGATTCAATGTTACAACAAATATCTCCGTTACCATAGCAACTACTAAAAAAATTCTTAGATAAAAATTAATTAAACCTGTTAATTTTTTTTTGCTATTGCAACATATTTGGTTAGGCAGGTCACAAAAGTCGTGGTGGACTAAACGTTTTTTAATGGAAAACCCTGTATAGCTGGATATTTGGTTCCACAAGTATTATTACATATACCGTGTGTCCCAGGGAGAACGCAACATACGATTTTTATTAAGGCAAAATATAGAACGGATCTACTTGTGCTATGACTATGATATTTTCACCGTCGCGATACGACGTGCGTTGTAAGTGTCAGTTGAAGTAAGAAAGAGAGAGCAGTTTGCGTATGTGACGATTGTCATGTCTACCACAACTGAAATATTCCTTTTGACATTTCTCAACCTAAAAATTTATTATTTTGTTTTTTGCGAAAATTTTAATTGTTTAGTCGCTTTGATGTGATCGCTTTCTCAAGTAAGTACAACTAATTCTTTTACATAATTACGCATAATTATTTTCATAAATTAATTTTAGGTTATAAACAAAAAGTACATTATAAAGAATATTAAGCTGATTTAAGATGCAGTTATATCAATATGATTAAAAGTGCCTATGAAAGTATAATTATGTAAACGGATTCAGGTTTCATTTTAATACAGTGTTAAACCTTGTACACATTACTTCAATTTTAAGTTGTTAACGCCATCTGTGCGATGCAAAATGCTTATTCCCTCTAGATTTACTCCCCTAACGAAGGGAAGAAGTGCGTCACTTTATGTACTGACCTGTTCGCATCAACTTACAGTGAGGTACCTTTTTTGCTGCTGTAAAATATGTGTTTCAAAGTGTAAATAAAATTATTTTATGGTAATGCACATTATTGAATCAAACCCAATTGCCAACATACAGCATGTTAAGAACTTCACGATATAAGACCGATACTTGTGTAAAACACGATGAAGGAAGAACCAGGAGCCGACAGTTTCATAGGCAAGGAATATTATTATTTTAGTACCTACCTAAAAATGATTTAACTTGGAATATTATTTGCAGGAGTCGTACAAGCTAAATGTAGGTAAACAAAAATGTTGTGATTATTTGAGAATGCCAAATAGTTAACAGCTTTGAATGTTTGAACCTCGGTTTGAACTCACAAAAAGAATAAGGTTTGTATTTTAAATTATTTTCTTTGTTTCATATTCTAAATTTCAGATCATAAATTTAAATCTCTGCAAATGCACACATGAGATCTATGCACACAATCGCCAAACCTTTGTAAAATGAAATTAAATTATGTTTATTAATAAAATTGATTTTCTTTGAAAGTCGTGTAAAATTCTTTATTGTGATTTTTGGTGGTCCTGAAAAGGACCGTTTTGGTTTTGGGTAGGTATGCAGAAGTGAAAGCTACATTTTATTTAAGCCGGCAACTGCCTATATTAAATGCTCGAACTGCTGTCCATTTACTGCTAAACAATGCCCTAATCGTTTATAAAAATTGCGTTGCACATTAGAGATTACGTTTGCCGGAACATTAAAGCAAATTCTGTCCTTTAATGACTCGACAGTGATGCGTGGTCGATCTGAATGCACTTTAGAGGCAATGTATGACCATAAGAAAAGTCATTAGGAGACAAATCTAGTGATCTCGGTGGCCAAGCAATTTCACCACCTCTTCCAATCAAGTTCTGGGCAACGCATCATTTAAGAGGCCTTTTACCAGATTAGCACTATGAGCTGGACACCCATCGTGCTGATACCAAACAACAGTATCCTCTTCAGCAACTTCGTGCAATGCTGGTAGCACATGCTCAATTAATAGGTTACGGTACTTAACAGCAGTAAGTGTACCCTCAATAAAAAAAGGACCTATTACGGTATTGGAAAATATCCCAGCCCAAACATTTACTGATTGGGGATATTGGGTGTGAGCTGGTATAAACAGATGAGGGTTTTCTGTGCTCAAAAACGGTAATTTTGAATGTTTGGTGTTCCATTTAATGTAAAAGTGCATTCATCAGTAAAACACAGATTTTTAATAAAGTTATCGTCATTATTAGATTTTTTCCATTAAAATTTCACAAAATTCTTGTCTTTTTCAGCATCCGTTCTGAAAAGCTCTTGATGTTGAGAATAATGGTAGGACTTATACTTGTGTTTCTTTAGTATTCTATGTACACGACTTTTACTTAGACCGCAGTCAACACTTAGTTGTCGAACACTTATGATCGGATTATGCTGAACTGCTGCTAGTACTGTACTAGCACTTGGAATCGGTCGATCTTGAAAAAGTGCAGCAAATAATGATGAATAGTTTCTATACCTTTCACCACTGCATACCCATTTAACCATTTGAACTTTTTCAGCAGTTGTATACACACTCATTATTGCAGAAAGTTATAAAAGTAGCGCTAATAATTCAAATTTTAGTTGGTTGCTGCAACTTCAGAGCAATCAAAATGACACATACCGACGTCGCATTGGTTGAAAATTTCAAAGCACTAGTAGATCCATTCTACATTTTGCCTTAATAAAGTCCTATGTTGCGTTCTCCGTGGGACACACGGTATATGGCATCTAAACTTGAGAGTATTCGAGATATTGGCATATTTAGTAAACAAATTCAATTTATGAATGAACAAAAACTAGAAATTTTATAATAAAATATAATAGCCTAAACTGTTTCTTATAAAATGTGTTCAAATTATTTTCATTTGGGATATTTGAAATCTTTAAATTATGCTACTTCTTCAACAAATATTAAAGAATTAAAAAAACAGAATTCGTGTTGCTGTAACCTTAGAACATACAACTAATGGAAAGAGCATACTGTTGTGTAGTTGGTTCAAAGATGATTGATATACACTATGACACTAAAACGTTCGGCGCAAACTAGCAGAGATTGCGCATTAGCGATCAGTTCGAATTGACAAAGTTATTTTTTTTTCTTGACGATATTCTTTGAACCATCATTTTTATAAAACACAAATCGAGTATGCTCGTTCCACTAGTTATATGTTCTAAGCCTCTAAGAATACAACACGAAATATGATGGTAGCAGCGTGTTGTAGGGGATTTAATTGTAGATTAGAAGCATGCGTTACTAAACATGAACATCAATTTGAACACATTTTCTAGAAAATAGT
The DNA here is from genome assembly GCA_030710515.1 of Abscondita cerata. Taxonomy (NCBI): domain Eukaryota; kingdom Metazoa; phylum Arthropoda; class Insecta; order Coleoptera; family Lampyridae; genus Abscondita; species Abscondita cerata. Next base: position 3,579 of record JALBCR010003618.1, on the reverse strand, counting down.
TTGGATTATTGTAATTTGGTTATAAATATATAATATTTTTGGTTTTGTTTATTCATACATTGATTTTTTTTAAATAAATATCCCAATATCTCAAAAACTGTCAAGTTTAGATGCCATATCTATCTAATGGAACTAAATGTGTACAATTAACCATATAAACTAAATAAAATGTTTTATTAGAAAACAAAACTTTTAGTCATCCATGACGTTTGTGAACACCTATACGAAATATGTTGCAATGTGACAGGTTCGATCAAATTTTGTCTATGAAATTTGTAATTGACCTATAGATATACAGGGTGTTAATACTAAGTAGCAACCCCAAAACGGCAGTTCGATCTCATTAAAACAAATAACTTTACTTAGTTAAAATTTTTGATCTGTAGCTCCAGTTAGTAGTCATTGACGTTCTTTTGTATTTCGAAAAATCGTCATTAAGGAATATTTAAAATATATAAACTTTCAGCATTTGCTTTCGGTTCTCTAAAACATTTGTAGTTACAATTGTTTTTTATTTTAATAATCAAATGGAGACCGATTAAGATTTCCAAACAAGATAATTTGTAAACCATTCGATGGATTTTTTGAAAATAAAATATTTATATATAATATTACTATAACATTTGTCTGAAACACATTTTTCAATCTGTTCAAAAAGTTTTTATTTCAATTGAATTCAAATAAATTTGAACAAATTGCAAAATAATAATGCCAAATAATGAACGCTATTTAAGGTATCTGTTTTCTAGTTTATAGTACATTAAAATTTAAATATTATATTATTAGGAAATTAGGTCCTATTGTGTGACCAGCCCGGAGTCCCGACCTAACTCCCTTAGATTCTTTTTATGGAGGCTGATAAGAACCTCTGTATATGAGACGAGTAAGCACCAAATTTGAACTGATGGCTAAAACAGTTGCAACAGCAAAAGATGTAAAAGAGAAGCAGGCTGTTCTTCAAAATCTCCTCTAATATTAAAACACGCTGCCGCGTTGCTGCGTACGGCGGTCATTTTGAAAATCGTATTTAATCCTTCCCTTGTTGTTTCATTGTTCATTGTTTGATTTTTCTTGTTTGTTTGTTGATGTTCTTGTTTAATTTTATTGTTTAGTGGCAAATGATGTTGTAGTTTGTTGGAATTTTTCTTGTAATTTAATTTAAATAAAAACTTTATTGGGCAAAACGGAAAAAATGTTTCCGACAAAATTGATAGTAGATAGTTTAAGGATTTTATAAATGTTTTATTTCTAGAAATCGATCGAGTGGTTTTCCAATTAACTTGTTTGTAAATTTTTAATTTTGTTATTTGATAAAATAGAAAATAATTGTAAATACAAATATTTTAGAGAACCGAAAGTGAAAAGTAAACCTTTTTATATTTTTTTATATAAAATAAGAGAGTAATGACTACTTTTCGTAAAATAAAAGAACGTCAATAACTACGAATTGTGGCTCCAAATCAAAAATTTTAACTAAAAAAAGTTAATTGTTTTAATGAGATTAACTACTTTTCGGGTGTTACAACATAGCATTAACACCCTGTATATATAGAAGTACTCCCTAGTTAAATATATTTTGATTTATGCCAGCCGGGGACTAGTCGTCTCGCAGCTAGTAAATAGCCGTTTGTGTATAAGTAACGAAACGCTTGATTTTTTATAACGAATGTGATAATTAGCAGTATCATTTGAATTACGGTTTCGTGTTAAAAGATTTTTAATGATTTTGAAAAAGTAGCATAAAAATGGAATTAAACGTATTTTTGAATTCAAACTAATCGAGTGCGACCGATACGATTTTCAAAACAAATATCGAAACGATTTGACAAGTGACGAAAAGGTTTACGATTTGTAACTAGTTACAAAAATACAGTATTTTCATACAGGCTTTAATTATGAAATATGTAAAATTTATAAAAAAATTGAATGAGAACCCAAAAGCAGAAAAGAAGAGTTCAAAGATTCGAGGTTCTGACCATGAGGTCAAGATTCGTAAACGTTTCAATTTTTTTTGCCCCCAATGAAATAATTATAAATGTTTGTAAAGTGCAATAAGTTACAGATAGCTTTGGTCTATTTCATATTAATTTGTTTCTTCCGAAGCTACTTAGAAATGGTAAGTAATAATGTACTATTTGAAAGACCAATTTGAGGTAGCATGACTAGAAATATCAAACGTTCCATACTTTACGCACATTAGTATACCTACTTTTCATATAGAAAGACAGTACATGCATCATAATCGTGTTAAGTGATAAAACGCAATGCAAATATAATACTGCCACGGTACTCAACTCTCAGCCAACCGAAACTAAATACCCAAAACCCAAATTACTTTATGCAATTGAGATTTCATGTACACAGTAATCATGCTAAAGTATTATAAACCCTTTAGACTAATCACAAATTACATGCAGACGAAACACAACAAATAGTAAAACAATGAAATTTTCTTACAGCAGCTTGTCCGTTCAGATTAATCATGGACTGAAAAATAATTTTACATTAAACTTGTGGTCAGTAAAACACCCATAAAAACATTGATATGATTGTTAATAGAATTCAATACAAAATATCGTGAGATGATTGACAATATTAGTAAAACACCGATACCCACAACATTATTAACATCAATGAAACAAAACATCTTGTATTGAATTCGAACTAATTCAAAATAAAAAAAAACGTACCTTCGACTTCGATTTTGGAGAGATCTTCGCTAGAAATCCTTTAGGTACGACGGCATTCGACGTTTTGGTGTTTTCCTTTTCTTACCGAAAAATTCCGAAATCAATTTCGTGATGCTTTTTCGCCTATCACGATCTTTACTCTTCTTTTTCGGTTTTGTTCGGCTGCGCCAATAAATTCGGATCGGATTTAAATTGCTGCTTGTCCTTATTATCTCTATATATTGTAAAATTTCCTTCCTTAGAATTATTAAAGCTCTTTGATATATCGGACACGGATTTGGTACGAATGGGATTATCCGGAGAACAAACGCTCAGAACTTTTCTTCCTGGATCGGATGAGTTTAAAGTGTTTTTGCAAGCGAAAATTATCGTCCCCTCTTCGATCGTTTGAACGAATTATTTCTTTTTTTAGTTAAAGTATCGTTCGCATAAAGAAGAGCAATTTCTTCGTTCGGTGTTTAGAACCAACGCTTGAATACTGTCTTGCACGTGCATGTCCATTGCGTTTTCCTTTCCTTCTTTGGAGATAAACTCATCTGGGTTTTTGAAAAGTTTTTGTGTCTATCGTTTACTAACGCGCGCGGAATGTCGGGTAAGCTAAATGCTTCAGTAGTGGGCGAGCGCGGGTTTGGATTTAAATCGTCAGTCTTTTGTTTAATTTGGAAAGAAGAGTGCACGCTTAAAGGTTTTGAGCGTTTGGTAACTATGGTTTGTGACAGTTTTAAATCGGTAGAAGATTTTTTGAAAGCATTTCCGTTGGTAACTAGAAGAACGTCGGGTGTATTTTCCTTTCTAATAGGCGTAGACGACTTTATATGGTTCTCTATGTTATTTTCAATGGAAGAAAAACACATCAAGCAATACGTAACTGAAACGAAGTAATGACTGA